>JAQQBR010000003.1:3873849-3919035 GCA_030347285.1 Microctonus hyperodae | reverse complement strand
ATAGGGCCCCATGCCTTTAGTCCGTTGGAGACGAACGATGTAACTAGTAAAAGTCACATGGCGTATACGTCACGCTAGAGTTACGCTTGAATTTCCTGGGGTTGCTCCCTACCAAGATCAAATTGCACTTCTCATACTCTAAGTAAACCCCATCCGGAGAACATATACACATACGTATAACTATATATATACAGTATCTTTGATGTTTAATTTTTGATTAAATACCCGGTATAATATTCAACTCTGTCGATTGTGAATTAATTTGTTTTTAATATAAATGAAAGAATTTATTAAAACGAATTGTTTGAATATTATTTAGAAATTAAATTCATAATATATAATAAATGGAAAATGATATTCTTTGTTTGCTTTTCAATTTTATTAAATAATATTTATTGAAGAAAATGAAATGAATTAGGTCAATTAAAAAAGTTAATGAATAAATAAATGTAAATCTTGAGTGTTTGATAAATGAATAATGAACCAATCTTGATAGTGTAGTGAATTAAATGTGGTACTCAAGATGGATTGTGAATATATATATCATTTCGTGGTGATTATACCACTCCTATTCTTTCAGTCCCTCCCGCTTTTTCCTCACAATCGTTATACATGTATACAAATATATTTTTAGTATCCTCTTCTCTTCAACTGCGATTCCATGCATAACTATTTCTCTCCACGTGTCATTCACGTCACGAAATCGATCGATAGTCAGAGTAATGTGTACATATGTTGGTATAGCTTTTTATTTTCTCAATTGATCGAACGGTAGTCGATGTGTCAAACAAAATAATTGACACAATTCATCGGAGAGAGTCTACAAAATGGGATGGAAAAATAAAATCAATTGTTGTGGTATTTTATTTTTGTTTATCCATCAGTATCTGTATTTTTTTTATTTATATTTTATTTCATATGATATATTGTGAAAAAGTGTTTGATTAAATCTTTCCCTTGGACTTTATCATTGTGTAGAAAAATCATTTAATAATAGCTTAAAGTTTTAGTTTGAAAATATCAAGTTGAATAAACTCAATCGTTTGCGCTTGAAATATCAAACGTTATTTTTTTGTCTCGTGTATTATCATTTCTTTTCTTCCGGGTGGGTGGTATAAAGCAATAGTTTATCATTAGCGTACTCAAGCACCGCGCAAATAATACATAAACGGGAATACCATTCATGCGAATAACATATACGCGGGTGGGCCGTCAATGATCATTAAAATCAAACAATAAATAAAATGAAGCAGTCAAGTTGTTTATGAGAGCATATCTAATTTTTCATGCTTTGCCTCTTCATATATACATGATCATTAAGCAATTTTTCAATACCAAATTTATCTCATCAGTCATTAAATCATCGCTGAATTAATGTCTATGTAATCATCATACGATTTTTTATTCTAAAAAGAACTTTTCTTCTCTCGTCCACTAAGAAAAGTCAACATTGCACATTTTTTTTCATCCGGTATCATTAGTGTATATGACTACATTTAACTTGGCTATTTTTATTCCATTCTTTTCTTTTCGCTCTTGATATTAAACATTCATATTGGTGTCATTATCCCAAATCGTGTTTATATACTCAAATCTCTAACTATTTATCTTACAGATTGATAAATTATTTATTATTTGTTTGCACAAACATGTTCAGAATTTATATTATATAGAAATAAATTTTACTATATCCATTTACTTAAATCCAGCCATTTATTTTCTGTGTTACAGGCTCAATAATGTTTCATGTGAGGAGAAGACCGGCTGATTATGTGCCGCGAAAAAGAAAAAAGAAACCAGCGGGAAAATGGGGTGAATTTGATCACAGGTATGAGGATGAGAGATTACCATTTCTCTTGGAGCTTAATTCTGACGGTACTGATATTCCAAATGGTGCTGGTGTGAGACATCGACTTCAACCAAATGTCACTGAAGTTGGTTCAGAGAGACCCATTGGGACGCAAGCTGTTCAAGCACAAACTTTAACGCTTGTAGGACCAACTGTAATGTCACGCCATTGCGTAATTGCATTCACTGAAAATATCGTCACTCTTACTCCGTGCTCGAGAGATGCTCATACTTATGTTAATAATCAAAGAATACATCAAACTACTATACTTCAGGTAAGGAGAGTGGGAGAGAAAAGAAGAAAAAAGAGAAAAAATATTTGCCAAACAAATATGGTGATTTTTTACGATAAAGCAAAAGAGAAAATTCTCCCTTTGTCCATAAATAAATTTTCAAGTCTCAGGTCGCGACAAAAATTTCACCCAGTCGACTTTGCCAAGTTAAATATAACGTCTCTTATAAATATTTTAGACTGGTATACATTGGAATAATTTACTTTCTGTATTTTGATATTTGATGAAAAATTTATTCATGCATTTCGCAGAAAATGAGATAAGTTTGTTTACTATTTAAATTAAAATATTATTTTTTATTTATTGATAGAATGGGGCCATTATTAAATTTGGACGAATGCACACGTTTCGGTTCATCGACCCAGCGCCGGAAGATCGAATTCGACAACGTCATGATTCCAATAGACAAATTGATTATACTTACGACAGGTGAGATAATATGATGAAAAAATCGTGCAAATGTATTTTACATTATTTCATGTTTGATTAATACAACAAATTATCTTACTCACAATCTTTGTATATTTATTTATCTGTAACGTATGTAGTTTTGTTTAATCATTCATCTATTTAAATGTATAATTTTGCAATGATTAATTTATTATTTGTAGATTTTGTAATTTTTTTTTAAATTGCATATTTATTTATTATTTATAATTGCTTTATCGTGCACGTTGCCCGATGTATATAGACGTTCACCTGACACTAACAGTCATCAAGATATCAACTCGGAGAAATATAGATCAGAGTCAGGTACACCCAATGACGGGCATGGTTCCAATCCACCCAGTCCAACTAAATCCCAAGCAGCAGCAAGTCCCAGAAGTGGTACACATATTGCACATCCCCCTGAGGGCACTCACAATTATGAAACGACATTTGATTTAGACGGAAATGTCGAGACGGCAAGTCTTACAAGTAGCCGAGATGGCAATAGGTATGAAGCTCAATATTTTCATTTTATTTATTTTCATTTAATTTATTTTTATTTCATTTATTATTATTTTGGCTTGAATTAATATTGCTTGCCGATGATGAAAAATAATTCATAACATAACAAGGGATAAAATTAACACGAGGACAACATTGTGAGAGTTGCAATACTACATTGTAATTTTTTTTTTTTACAATTGAACTGTAAATAAATATCATTTATTTTTCTTTTTCAGACTATCTCAGCAATATGATCGTCAATCGCGAGGTACGGATCCAATTTTACCAGCAGTTTTGGAATTCCTCGAGGAGACAGAAGAAGCATTTCTTCATGCAGTTATCACTGACGTTGAGCCATCAGCGCCGCAATTTAAGCTTGCTCCAACATACACACTTTATCTCGCTGCGAGATATCGCGCAAGTACACACTACAGACCTGAATTACAACCAACAGAAAGGGCACACAGATTAACAGTAATGTTGGCAAATGTCGCGACAATGATACAGCGTGTAATACAAGAACGATATATGGACGCGTTGTCATTGGCACTTTGGTTAGCCAATGGATCCGAGTTACTTCATATGCTGAAAAGTGATCGTCATGTTGGGGCGTTTTCCACGCGCGCTCAAGATATCTTGGCTGATGCCGTCCAAACAGCTTTTGAATCTCTTGTCCGTTGTGTATCATTAGAGCTTGCACCGGCAATGTCACAATTTATGGCGGATGCGGACGAACCCGCAAAGGAAGCTGGTGTTTTACAAATATTTTCAAATACCATGACTTTACTTAGACGCTGTCGTGTTAATGCAGCTTTAACTATTCAATTATTCAGTCATTTGTTCCATGCGATAAATGCTACAGCGTTCAATGCACTCGTATCAAACGGCAATCTTTGTGTCAGATGGTTCGGTCGTAGGTTGAAAGCTCGTCTCAATGCTCTTGAGACTTGGGCAGAGAGGCAGGGACTTGAACTCGCGAGTCAGTGTCATCTTGCAACAATAATGCAAGCAACGCACTTACTCCAAGCACCGAAATACAATGCTGAAGAGCTTGCCACACTTAGTTCAACATGTTTTAAACTCAATTCACTGCAAGTGCGTGCATTGTTGCAAAAATATCAACCGGCGGCAGACGAACCGAGATTACCCGCTGAATTAATTGAAAATGTTGTGAGAGTAGCGGAAAGTGTCGCTGATACGCTTGCTCGTGCCGATGGCAGAGAAATTCGATTAGAGGAAGAAGTGACATTGGCATTGACGCTTTTATTGCCTGAAGATGGATACAGTTGCGAAGTAATCAGAGGTGTACCGCCGGGTCTTGCTGAGTTTCTCGCACCTCTTCAACGCGACGGACTTTGTCGAATGGCACCACAAGTCACGAGTAGTGGTTATTGGACAATATATATGATTGATCATCATAATAATGTGAGTGTTGGTTATTTTGAATATCGTGTTGTGATTAGCTTTAGTTGAAATTAACTTTAGAGGATGAAAGAAAAATGGAAAAATTTAATTCTCTGTTTATTAGTTTCGAAGCCCAAGCGCAATGAGTAATCGGTCTGGCGGTTATTCTGGTCATATAGGTCAAAATCACGGGCAAGCGGAAATTCAAATAATCAAATTACACAAATCCACAAATGGTATGGGTTTGAGCATTGTTGCAGCCAAGGTAATTGATAGTATTCACCGGTTAATTATTTTATTCACGAGTTTCTCGCATATTTCATATTAAATTATATTTCAATGTGTATTTAATTGAATAGGGTGCCGGTCAAGATCGATTGGGTATCTATATAAAAAGCGTAGTCGCCGGTGGTGCTGCTGATGCTGTGAGTATCATAAAATATCTTCTGTAAATGTCAGATAATTTTATTTGACAATTTGTTTAGGATGGACGATTAACAGCTGGCGATCAATTGCTCAAAGTGGACGGCCAAAGTTTAGTCGGAATTACACAAGAAAAGTTAGTAAATACTCACAACAAATACATATATATATACACTCTCATATCACTGGTATTATTGATATATAAATAAATGTTGATGTATTAATTACAGAGCGGCAGAGTACTTGATTCGAACGGGACCAATTGTAGTGTTAGAAGTCGCAAAACAAGGTGCCATATATCATGGATTGGCCACTCTCCTTTCTCAACCGTCGCCAGTTATGACTAGAGGTGAGTTGTAAAAAAAATATTTCACAAATCACAACATCATCGTTCATTTTCGAATTTCATCCATCATAATTGATTAATTCTTATAACAATTAAAAACTAATTTACACTGACAATTAATCCAAAAAATTGTTCATTATTTTTGTATAAAAATTTTCATAAAATGTGACTAAAAACTATTATTAATTCACAATAATTCACATGGTCTTTATATTAATTATACCGCGCTTTGCCTTTATTAATAACATTCCATAGCTTTAACTAATGCTTTACTAATTTATCTCGAGCAGCACATAAGGCCCGACCAAAGTCTGAGCAATTAGAAGCACCACGATTAGGAGACATCGCACAACCGTCAACGTCACACTCAACGGGTAATTTATTATCGATGCCAAAACAAACTTTTGGTTATCAAGAACGTCTGGTCGATTGGGATTGTGTCCCACAACATGCTCAACCAGGTGCGACAGTTTCTCATCAACTAACCGCGTCAAAATCAGCGTACTTTAATTACTTTGAATCACCCCGTCATTCATATAAGCCTTCCGGGGTTGGTGCGCATCAATCTAATTCAGGATTGATGATGCAGTCTGAAATTATGGGATGTCCAGTCGTCAATAATTCTTGTTTATCGATATATCCTATTAACGAATCTCCACTTGATGAAGAGTACCAACGACCAACAAACAATTATTCTATCAATAACAGACCAATACCTATTATCCACGAGCCCAATGTCTTCTTAACTATTCCAAGTCATACTGAACGTTATCCCGCGTATCCTCCGCTACCACCTCCTGTCAAAAGCAATAGTGTTCAAACTATGGGCAGTGCGCATTATGATCATGATGAAAAAGATAATATGAAAATTAATTTTTCTTCAAGCTCTAAATCGCATGACAATCTTAATGTTATTATTGAAGGTGAACATACGGATATGACAGAAAAACAAAAAGTTTCATTGTATAATGAATCCACTATTCCTTATATTGATCAAAATGACGAGAGTACAAAGGAACGTGAACCGCAAAATTTAACGCATACAAATGAGCAATTAAATTTAATAGATATTAATCAAACAAGCCTACAAAATAAAAATACTGATAGCGATGGTAAATCTACAACGAACTTCAAACCAATATTTAAGCATGAAAATTATGCTAATGAAAATAAAAATATTATTTTTCATTGTTGTTGTCATGGTCACGTAGCGAAATGCGAGACGCATGAATTGCAGGATGATAAAAAAATTGATGAGAGTAAAGTGCCAATTGACGATACAATAATTTGTGAAAAATCAAAAGATGAAAGTATGATGGAAGAAAATGATGACGAAACGACGAGTATTGATAGTACCAATGAAGAACAGATATCTAGTGATACGATAATTCCTACGGATAAAATGCATTTAATAATGCCTGAACTGAATTTGGATCTCAGTGGTTTGCACAGTGATGTCTCGAGTGAAGATTCAGTGTCTGAAAAATGCTGGAAATCACCGGATGAAGTGCGTTTAGGTTGTGGAAGAGTTGCCGCATTGGCAAAGCATTTTTCTAAACTCGGTGACGCGGGATTAATTAAATTTAAATCAACAAAACTCTCTTCATCTAGACAATTTGTTTCTGAACCTGATATGGCATCGCCTAGAGGTTTGGATATAAATAATTACAGGAAAACGTCATTTAAAGAATTTAAATCTGAAACAGATTTATTGAAAGCTGACAAATGTATCGCAACTACACCAGAACGTGAATGGAGTATGATACTCTTGGATATTCAAACAAAGAATGAAATTGAAATGGAAAATTATGAACCTTATACGAGATCAAATCGATCGGCAATTAAAAATAAAAAAAATTCAAAACTCTCATTAGCTGAACAACAAGAAATAATCGAACAATTAAAAGAATTTTCAAATTTAGATAATGCAGACGCACCTCTTTTTATTCCTATCGAACGATTCAGTGACGATGATGTTAAGAATGATGAAGTAACAGACGTTTTATCAGAAAATATAACATCTTCAAATGAAAATACGAATAGCAGTGAAATAAGTATTATTGAAGTGCCACGAAAGCATCGAACAACGGTTAATATGACTGGCAAAATAAAATTGGAAAATTTCAGAAAGAATTCGCTACCAATAATATCAAGTACCTTCAATGTATCACCGGATTCACAAGCATATAATAAAGTTAATAAATTGGAAAAGTATTGGTCAATGAAGGATCTTATGTCAAGTGATGAATCAAAATCAAATTCACAAAATAATAGCGATGATTTGTCAAAATATTATATTTTTCCCGTATGTTCAAAAGTTTTATCGGCGCCAGAAATTTCTAAAAGTGATAATATAAATATTTATCGCGTTCAATCTCTAAATTCAAGCAGATATCCAAGTGGAAATGTCACAATATGCAGCACAATATCTATATGTGATGATTCTGATGACAAACGAATGCCCTTAACAATAACTGAAAAACATGAAAATGATAATTTCGTCGCAAAACAAGATTGTGCATTGAGCCCAATAAATTTTGATGATCATCAAACAGATATAAAATCAAACGATTTATCCATAAATTTAAAAGATAAAAAACTGAAATTTCCAGATTCATTTATTCGTACTAAAAAAATGTCTCTAAGTGATGACACACTTAATAAAGAAAAAGTTTCATTGAGCTCTAAAAATTCTGATAAAATATCAAAGAAAATTGTATGCAAATCATTAGAGAGAATTCCAATAATAAAAAATGCGATTGATCCTTTAAATAACATTGACAAACGTAAAATACGTAATCAAAAGTATCACAATGATTGTCACAATATAATATCAATGAAAAGTGATTCTAAATCGATGAAACCAATACGTAAAAAAGCTCTGATAATGCAAAAATTATCAAAAAGTGATTTAGATGTATCCGAACGAAAGCCT
Source organism: Microctonus hyperodae (assembly GCA_030347285.1). Classification (NCBI taxonomy): domain Eukaryota; kingdom Metazoa; phylum Arthropoda; class Insecta; order Hymenoptera; family Braconidae; genus Microctonus; species Microctonus hyperodae. The sequence goes on along the minus strand of JAQQBR010000003.1, from coordinate 3,910,853 downwards.
ACACCTAGATTTGAACGTGGAGATTGGATATTTCGTGATTTTCCACCGCTTCAAGTGGACACAGAATTTCGTAAGCTGGCAGATTACGTAACAGACGTATTAGTAGTGTCTGCACTCTGCCTGGTTCAGTTAATACAAGTTCAATTATCGTTATTATAATACATTATTAATTCTTATTTTAATCGTCATGCACTGATTATATTTTTTTTCTTATAATTATCAGTGCGTGCATTCATTCAATATACTTTCATTTCATTTATCCTTATCCTATTCCATTCCTTCTTTTATTTTCTGTTTGTGGTACTCTTGCTTTAATTATTTGTTCATTCATTCATTCGTCATTTTATTTATCATTAAATGTTTATCTAAACATTACTGACACAATAACAAAGGCAATTATAATTTAAAATACACAATATTATTTATTTATATATAAAATCAACAGCAATTCTGATGGTTTTTGTCATTTGTATAAAACTAAAATTCACAAAATGTTTCCAACATCAATTTATTAAATTAATTGAAATTAAATTTTAAAATATCTGCGAATGTGTGCGAATCCAATCAGAGAGCTGAGATTTTATTTATAAAAGTGCACCAGCAAAAAAAAATAATTCTGCATCTGATTTATACATGTTTAGCGAGCGAGAAATTATTTTTTGTTTCAATTATAATTGTGTATGGCATGTCTATTGTGTTTTGTATTGAAATTATTGGCTTTCGGCATGACAAAGCATTAACCCGTTTGCAATTTTGTGCATCTTGTGCTAAAGCAGGGCCACGTCGCATGAGCGAACGCGATCTTCCATCACGAGTTGGACATGAACCAACCCATCATCAAATACATAGCAGCAAGTCTGTACCAGCCCTGCATAGTAAGTAAACCCATCAGTCCGCAAGTCTATCAACTCAACAATCAAATTAACAGCATTTATAACAATATCAATTTTTCTTCCAAAAAATTTTCAAAAATAAATAAATATTCTTGATTATATGTGTATCCAAATGCAATGGAAATGCAATAAACAAATGTGATAGAATTTAAATATCTAGCAGTAAATAATTAATTCCAGATGTAGGAACAGAAGATAAACAATTGCAACCACAGCAGCAACAGCAGCCACAACAACAGCAGCAACAGCAACATGAAGTTTTTAATCCGGGTTACAGTCGTGCATCGTCTAGTAATAGTGTAACACCACCTGTTCAACCACCGCCAATGCCAGCTATGAACGGCGCAACATCATTGCGTTCACGATCAAGTCACAATCTTCATGATCCAATAAGAATGGGAACTTTACCTCCATCGGGTCTAGTTAGTCGTCAGCAATCATCTCCAAATTTAAATCCTGGTCCAATGCATGGCAACGTTCCGGGTATAAATCTTCAGGGTAATGAGACTGAGAGATTTTATCAAAATTTAAGTGTCTACCGGCACCAAGATCCAATGGCAAAACAGCAGCCGAGTCCACCTCAAGCCACAGATGACAGGTAATAATTTTATGAATAATATTAATTTTTAATCGATGCAAATAATTCACAATTTAAATCTAAATATTATTTTAGAAGTCCTCTACACACTCAAAAAAATTTAAGAGGCTCGCAAAATTCATTGAATCGTCATGCAACTGATATTAATCAAGGACGAGATCGACCAATGTCTGCATATATTGTTCAAGGACAGCATTCAGCATATAATGCGAATCAATTACAAATGCAAGGCCCACCACCGCGATCGCAGTCATCACGAGATATAATTCGTCAAGAAGCTAAATTACAAGAAATGCAGGAAGCAGTAAGACGTCGTGATTTGCGAACTGGTGGCCCAAATCCACCACAATTGATCAATCAATATCGACCAAACGCTTATAATGTTCAAACTGCACGCTCTGTTACCACTGCACAAACGACAAATACAATTAGACCACCAAGACCGGCCGGTTCGACGCCAAACCTTGGGCCCAATTCACCGAGCTACAATTCACGACAAACATTACCCAACTATGCATATACTGATCCTCAATTTAATCAATCGCAATACGGACAATTCAATAAACAGCAGCAGCAACAACATCAGATGCAAATTGCTAATCAATATGCTGTTATGCCAAAGAAAGGCGATCCTGCTCGTACCGGTCAAATGACAATTGATTTAATGAAAGATTATGGATCAGATGCTAATCGTTTAATTATGGAGCACAATCGTCAATTTGGTGCTCAATATTCAAATGGCCCAGCCGATATGAAGAATGGACAATACACTAATGATGGTACAATCACTAATCGTATTCAAAATGGCAACGAGGATATCAATAATGATACTTTACCAGCACGACCTGTATTACCTGAAGATGGATATCGAGAGAGTCCACCACCACCACCGCCGAATACTTCAACTCATCCATTGTATAGCAAACAAACTGACGCAAGGTATATATCATATAATAATATAAATTCCATTTTGAAAATACTATACAAAATTAATTATTTAAAATTTACTTTACTAATATATGTTCATTTTTTTTTTCTAAAGATATACTGCAAGTATGCAAGATCCACCTCGTGGTAGCTACTATCCAGCGTCTGGTGCTTCTCAACAAGCTCGGCAATATCAATATAATGCAACGAATCCTTGGCAACGTGAGGAAAAAGAAAAAGAGCAAGCGATGCGAAGGGAGGCAGCAAAATTATGGCGCGATCAACAAATTGCTGAGCTCAGCTGTCTTACACATCGAACACCACAGCAAGAGGAACAATTGCGTGCACTCCAATTGGAAAGAGATTTTCAAAAGAGAGCTGAAGAAGCAGCAAATCAACAGGATGACGATGATGAAAGTAATGACATTGATAATGAAAGCTTACAACGTGTTCAAGGATTACTTCGTATGGCAGCTAATCAAGATCGAACAAATCAATTGAATCAGCAGAATACATTGTCACGAACAAATATGAATAATCAATCAATTCGTGGTGGAATAGTGCCATCGCAATCGGTTGGCAGTCAATTACAGTCGTCGAGTGTTACATTGCATACCGCTACAAGTCAACAGGGTTTACAGAGATCAGGAAATATATATATGGGTCAGAGTGATAATTCTGGTAGTCATTCACAGCAGATGCCAAGCTTGAGTAATATCGATCAACAATCGGCAATGTCGCCAACATATGGTTCATCTATTATTGGACAATTGACAAATAGTGTGAAAAGTAATATTAATCAAATTCAACAATCCAATGACGATCAAGAGCAACAGCAACAACAACGGCGAATTGATGAATATAAACGAAAACAAATGGAATATGATGAGAATCAACCAAAGAATGAGGATGAAATGAGACAACAGCAATTTCATCAACAACAAATGCATCAATTGTATCAACAGCATCAACAAAATCAACCAAACATAAAAAATCAAATGCAACAACAGCAGCAACTTCATCCGGGTATGTTGAGATTAGATAATTTAATTATCAATGGACCCGATTCACCTGCAACATCGCAAAATGGTGGGAATGATGCACCACCGCCACCTGAAAGGGGTTCGAGTTATGCAATAATGTCGCAACAAAGTGTTTTGAGATCAAACATATCAACGGCATCCAATATGCCTGTTGGATCGCTTCAATCTTCATCTATTAAACGTGTTTCATTTCACGATCCTAATGCCAATGTTGAACAAATTCCAAGGAATACTACGTCGATCAATCCAAGCACACCGTCATCAATAACTATGGATACTATCAGAGAAGATCCTAATGTAAGTTATTTTTTCGTTTCTATATTAATATTTTTTATATCAATCACACTTGAAAAAATAGTTATTTTTATGCACACCCTGTCATATACGTTAAATAAATTAATTAAGATTAATAACAGCCGAAAGATTTTATCAAAATTCAATGTTTTATCGTATATGAAATTAAAATTCTAAATTATCAATATATTCTATCAAAATGCACTCCATTGGCAGGTATCCAAGTAAGATATACGTCACCAGAGTGGAATGTTGTTGTGTCAATGGTTATTAGTTTTATGTGCATAATGCATGAAGTGTTTTTTTTTAAATCATTGTTTTGTACAAATTTTTAGAATATAAATTAATTCTACTTTTTATCTCCATTATTTTTCATTGGTTTTCTTCCAAACTCGATTGCATCAATTATTTATATTTAATTTTAATTTCTCCTCGCTCTTTAAATATAATTACTTATGTATGTATCAATTGTGTACATTACTGTGTATATTTTATTTTTCATATAACAATATATATAAATATATTCGTGTACATAAATGGTATATCAATGTGTAGATAATGCAGAATGATTCAAGTTTGTTGTTGAATATTCATTTTAAAAATATAATTTCTTTCTGTATATATTATATATTTCCATTTAACTGTTCATAAACAATAAATATACTTTATTTGTTCCGCTAGAATTTTATAAATGACGCCGAGACTTTGCTCGCATCTCCCAAAACACCAGATGGTCCTGGTTGCCAATTTGGTGGTACAACGCCCGGTGTAATTGGAGCACAAGAAGTTTACAAGTAAGATTTATTTCTCAATCTTCAATATTAATTATTTTATTACAATAAATATATATCCATATTATACATAAATGAATAATTTAAATTATTTTATTTTCTCATTATTATTAACAGAGATCCCAGACAAAAACGACTAGCAGAGAAGCAAAAACAGCAACAAAATTCGCAATTAGGCGAAGTGCCTGAAAAACTTAGTTTTAAAGAAAAAATGAAGATGTTTGCGATGGAAACTGGTGAAGACGGAACACCACGTGATAAAGTAAAAATATCACGAGCTCAGCGTGAAATTGACAACATTGGTAGTCCATTAAGTTCAACCAATATTAATAATAATAATAATATTAATAATAATAACAACAATAATAATAATAGAAGTTAAATTTGATAAATATTAGTTGATGATTCTCGAATTGAGATTGAAAAATAAATAAATGACACCAAGTTACAGTATTTTTACTCTCTGTTATTCGAAAAATAAGAGAATACAGTATTGTAAATTTACTTTTTCGAGTATATTATAAATATAAATTAAATATGTAACAATATTATTCATTACGGTGTTATTTCTGCTATATATGTACATGTATGTTTTATGAGATTTATGAGACGATCCGGAAGGAATATTTCATTTACGAAGATTATAGATAATGACTCATTCATTTAATTTCTTTATGCATAATAAGTGAGGAAATATCGTTTTTTTTTATTTTTATTTATTACATGTGTTTTCTTATTTGATTTATAGATAATAATACACGTGTATATACGTGTGAACTATACCTAGAATTAAAAAAAAAATAGCCCAATATACTACGTATTTTTTAATAAATATATTGTAAATAATTGAAAAAAAGAAAACAAAAAAATGATACAATAGAGATACCGTGAAACCATAATTTTTATATTTAGTTTCATATTAATGTGCATAAAGAACAAATATAAGTATTTTGAGTTAACAATATCATAAACAAATTAATGCGTTTTTTTTTTGCCTACAATATTTATGTAAACTGTAACAATTGTATAAGATTCAATTTTAAAAATAATTTTTTTTTTTTAATTACACTCTAACATTATATTCGCGATAATACAGTTGAATGTTTTTGTTATAATTTTCAATAATAAATCAAATTAGTTAAAATATTATATATATTATATATGTACATGTATAATTAATTAGTAAATAATTGCACAGAGCGCAAAAAATTATGATTGTAAAGCGTTAAATTTGCAAATATTTTAATTGTAGCAAACTGTGAGTAATGATTTTTGAAGCGTTCTATTACGACTTCCATTAAATTAGTGCCCAACATTAAAAGAAAAAAAACGAGTAATAGCAATATTAGTAAATAAAATAATAAAAATTATCCTATGATATATACATATTATTGTGCAAGGCTTAACGTACATTGTATGCAGTTAATGGCAATAATAATAATCTATTACTGTTTATTAACCATTCGGCAAATCATCGCGACATTTATTAACATTCCTTGCAATTTATTTTCGAATATATGTTCAATTCTCTTGTTCCATAGAATACATAAATAATATAATAGATATCTTTTTCTACGCAATTTTTTATTCCAAAGTCAACTCTTGACATTCACATTAAATATATACACACACATAAAGTTTAGTTAATTTCAAACTAAACCGAATTTTCAATGATTTATCTCATCTGTTTTATCAAGTGCACTCAATCTTTATTTCGCCAAAAATATAAATTATGTCGTAATATTATGTGATATATAAACACGAGGGCGCTACCATTATTATTAGAAAAAAAAAACAACAATTGTTCCAATAACTCACTCAGCTTTGTCTCATTGCTCATGCATCAATGAAGAGAAAATACAAAATAGTTAAATATTTCAAATTGTAAGCAATATGGTTAAAAATAAAAAAAATAATAAATAAATAAATGATATTTTGGATTTCAGTTCTCTAATGTATCATTTATTATTCCTGAATATCAACAATTAGCAGCTCTGGAGCATGCATTAATGTAAACTCGTCACTAAGAAAAATTATTTGTTTATTTGTTTAATTAATTTGTTCAATAAAAATTGGAACAATTTATTGAGCATAAAGTTAAAAAACATAACATAGAATATCATTACATTATTCATGTACGAGTAACGTGAATTTTATCATCAGGATCAAATTGTTTTTTAAGACCTTCCCAACACTTGTAATAACTATCATCAAGTTTGGCACTTTCAATTGCCCAAGTTGTTAAATTCATACACATTGATGTTTCAAACATAAATGCCAAAGTGCCATCGGCAATTCTCTCAGGTTTTAATTTTACCTGGCTTGCACTTTCAAAGCATTTATCATCAGGTCCATGTGGTGTCATCATAGAATGTAATGATGCACCACCAGATTGAAAACCCTCCTCTTTAGCTTCATATCGACCTTCAATTAATCCCATAAATTCGCTCATACAATTTCCTATAAACAAATAATACACAAATTATATTATTGGGCGTGACAACAGAGAAAAGGGAAAATATTCGCATTGTAAATTAAACATGGAGAGTGGACAATAAAACTAAGGTATCTCTATCGCGCGTGAATGATTGACATTCCCATGAATCAAGGATGCGACATTTGAGGATTTCGTGTTTTCTCCTGAATGTAAAACACCCAGTGATTCTCGATGGCATTCTACCGTAACGAAGACACGATCGTGTAATCACTCAACCATTGCTCACAACTCTGTGCGTAATTCAAAAAAAAATATTTATATACACATTTATATATATATTTTTTGCATACATCAGAATGATTATACGATCATGTGCAAGGATAAATATTGTTGGGAGTGGTCATATTGGTACTGATGTTCAATCGTATGGCACAAAAATAAATTATTATTACCCCACCTTAATTCAATTATTGCGGTAATATCGATTGTCGAAATAAGCATCAATAAACTTTCCATATATATTATAAATAAACTTACTGTGATAGTAAGGAGGACGAAATGTGTTGTCTTGCACGGACCATCTTGGTGGGAAAATGACAAAATCAGCAATGGCAGTACCAGATTTCAAAGACGGACATGTCAACACCGTAAAAATAGATGGATCCTAAATTAGATTTTATTTAAAATTTTAAATAAACTTATGAAAAGAAAAATAAATATTATCTAAAATTGGTATTATTTTAGGTATTATTTTTACATACACAATGGTCGAATGACACTGAATTGATGACCATGAAGTGCTTTAAATTGTATTTATAAGGCACATAATTTCCATGCCAAGCAACAACATCAAATGGACTGTGCTTTTGTTTGGATACAAAAAGTTTACCTCCATATTTGGTATAAACTTTGAAATCTACTTCGCGATCTTCATACCATGCTACAGGTGTCAAAAAATCTCTTGGTGCAGCCAATCCATTTGCTCCTGGAATTTATATGAATAATACTTTTTGTCTACTCTTTTTATTATTCAATCAATTAATTAATTAATCAATCAATTAATTCCACCTATAGGTCCAAGATTTGGTAGTTGAAAATGATTATCAAACACTTCTAATATATATCCTCTAGATGGTCCCAAAACATTTACACTAAATTTCATACCCTGTTGAATAACACAAATTTCACCAGGTTCAATTTGGATTCTCCCAAATTCCGTGGTGACAATTAGTATTCCCAATTGTGGCACTAATGGATAAATTAAATTGAAACAATCATTACTTTTAATAAATAAATCAAATAAAAATAATAATGATATAGAAAGAATAATTATTTTTTTATACCAATAAGAAAGTCGCCATCAGCATTGTAAATTGCACTATCTTTCATAGAAGCATTACACATATAAACATGAATAGCAACTCCATGCCGAATATTAGAATTTCCAGCGCCACAAATTGTATGCAATCCTTCAACAAAATCAACTGGTGATTCTTGTCGAGTTGGCATCACGAAAGCACTCCAGCGCAACTGCAATTAAAGTATTTACCATGTCAATTTGCCTACTAATTTTTCTTCATTCCAACCAAGTAGGGCGTTACAATGAATCTCAATGATAGTTTATAATGAACATTTCCAATAAAATTAATTATTAAAAATACAAAACTTTCTCAATATAAAATAAATCTGAATAAATATTCATTGACTTACCGGATTAGGATTTATTTTATTCCATTCATGTGTAAGATCACAATGACTTTCAACAATTTCATAAGGTCCATGACACACTGAAGGTTTAATTCGATAAAACCAAGTTCTTAAATTTTCGCCACGTGGTGCTAAAATTATAAAACAAATTAAATTCATCATTTATTTTATTTTTATATGTATATTAATTAACAATATTCTTTACAGAACCCTATACATCTATACATAAATAAATAAATATTTCTACAAACTCTTTTGTTTCTAGCGCACTGTGGCTTGCAAGTGAGGAGGAGCATAAGAGAGAGTCCGTTTTTTTTTTTATTTTTTTTTTATTATATACTATGCAAATGTTCAATTATCGCTGTTGAGAGGTAATTTACTCACCAGTAAATGCCGTGCCAGACAGTTGCTCAGCGTATAAACCATAAGCACATTTCTGAGGGTTATTCTGACCAACTGGCAGAGCACCCGGACAACGAGAGTCTTCACTGGTGAACTCATTACCAAAGCCTGAAAGATACTAATAAAAAATTTTAATCAATACATTTAATATAAATCATCAATACAATATTATATTTATTTCTATGAATTTATATTTGTATAAATATAAAATAAAATATATTTATATTAAAAATATAAATTTATATTTATTATAATTTAATATTATTATATTATATAATTAAAATTTATATATAATAAAAATTACGTAAATTATTTGATATATGTAGGAAGAAATAAAATAACAACATTATTTTAATATTAAAAAATTAAATTAATGTTAATATATATTTTTTTATTATTTTATGGTGAATAAAATATTTGTTCAATTCTATATAGGATTTAAAATTAGATAATAATTTATTGAACGTATTTATTATTTTAGAAAATTGTAGGATTTTTTTTTTTTAATAATAAAATGCCACACCTTGAATTGATCTTTCATAGTGAAGATGTGAATTGATTTGTCACTGGATGATTACTGAAGAAATTTCTGGTTTTTGTGAGATTTTATAGAAAATCACCGGTCGACCTTATAATAATGTGTTGTCAACAAGTAATTATGCAAAACGTGTTTACGAAGTTTGTAAATATCAACCAATCGGCTGATGAATATTGGTAGGCACGTCCCTATTTATATTAATAAATAATATTATTATTTATACATATATACATACACGCAATTGATTTGTGATAACCGCCATCAGGTTCACGCATTTAAATTATATGTACAAGATTATTTATCTTCATGTTATGACAGGCTTATACAACGGCTTGTGGGTTCAGTGGAAAATATTTCACTTGATGAATATTAAATTTTCCATCTCATTATTTTCAGATGGAGAGAATAAAGAAAAAGAATAAATAATAAATACAACGATGATGATTTTATTTTATTCTTTATTTTTGAATCGAGAAAATTCTTTAATACTTATACGAGATAATAGCGGAATTTCTCTGAATGAATTGAGTGAAAGTCAATGATGTTACAGTTAAAATGCCTCTGCTAGGCTATTACAATTTTAATAAGATTTTATCTCTTTATCCGATTAAAAATACTTTTATTTTTTAATAATACGCAAGATTCATTTTAGTAAATATGATTGTGGAGATAATTATCTTCAATAAACCGAGCACAAAAGCGAAAAATAATTGTTACGAATTAATAATACTTCATTACATCTAAAACATTTATAAATGTGAAACAAATTCATATACATCATTTTTTAAATAACGTATTCATTAACATATATATTCTTTAATTTATTCTCACTTCATATGTAACTTATATAAGTATAAAAATAAGTGGAAGGAAAAAATGATTGAACTGTTAATTAAATTAAAGTGTCAATTTATAAATCAATAAAAAAAAAAATTAATTTAAAAACTCTCCCCTTCACGACCTAATTAAAATTTGAATAATTCAATCTAAACTTTCCATTCCAACTGGACTCACCACTAGATTAATCTAAATGAATAATTTATCAGAATGACAAGAATATCTGAAACCTCATTACATCGAAACTCTTTTATTACTATCACTATTATTATTAATAATTTTCATCTTAATGTCAACAAGTTTTAATTCACGTATATCAACTCATAAATTCATTTAAAACCGGAATAAATTCAAATCACAAGTCCTATACATTTTTAATTATATTTATTTATCAATAACTGTTACCTTTCTCTGTGACATATTAGCAAAATTGTTAATTCTTATCTCTCCCGTGTTCATTGTAGCGTTTTATAAATTAATAATCCATAAAAAACAATCCGGTTTCATATAATATCAAATCGATTTCAATTTTATTTATTTAATTCCCCACAAAAAATTTAAAATAAATTAAAACCCCGACCCAAAACTAATAAAACAATTCTAAAACCTACAAAGATGAAAAAGAAGAAAATTGATAATAAAAAAAAATCCCAAGTATCATAAATAAATTAATCCGCCACTGTATTCGCGGATTTCCGTGTTTGATATATTCCAAAAGCACCTGTCTTTATTCCCGCAGCATTTGCTCCATTGCTGATAACTGCACACAAACATGTTTGTCTCATCCGGTCGTCGCGGATATCCGTACAAGTGTTGCAGTTGTGTCTATGAATATAAACAAATAATACAAGAGTATATAGTGTTGTAGTTGCATAGATCTGTAAGCCATCAGTAGTATGGCAACGTCAGGTAAAAGCTGTGTAAAATGCACGCGAGAGTTTGAGAGGGTGGTGGGAGATGATAGTTTTAAAGAGAAAGAGAAATATAAGAGTGAGCGAAACTGTTATATTATGAGAAGGGAGAAAGAGGATGAAGTGAGGCATCGAAGCATGAGGTTGGTTTGGTTTAATCCGGTGTTGAGCATGCAGCTCAACAGCACTTACCAGTTGGTAGAATCGACCAGGTGAACTCAGAGCATATACACGAGAGAGTCCCGGTCTACCGCCTCTCAAACTCTTCTCTTATACCACTTGTGAGTTCGTTGTCCGGGAGACTGTTTGATATAATTTTTCATGCCGGTATTTATCATTGGATAACATTTTCTGATTGTATTATCAATTGGTAATGCAACATTTATTCACGATTGCACAATTACACAATTGTAATTAATGTGAAATATAATTTAAATAGATATAAAATATAAAATATTTATTTAATATTATTAAATTAGCAACCCAGATTTGTGCGACGCGGAATCGAGTGCCAACTCGCGTGTGAATCCGGTTTTACGTCGACAAATGTGAAAACCTTGAGCATAAATTGGGTCCCAGGTTTAAATCAGCATTTTTTATTTCAAACAATTTTTGGATATTTTTATTTGTTTATTTTCTTGTGGAATTTAACATCCAGGTATGATTATGATAAATTTTTGTATATTTTATTTTAAATCTTTTTATACATTTTATAAATGAACAAGTTTTATTATTTTTAAATTTGTTTAATTTTTTTTTTCTTCTGTCTCAATGCAAATATTTTTCTTTTTTTCTTTTATTTGTCAAAGAGAAATGTTTAAGAATGTTGAATTAATAATAATAACAAATTCGCATCTCTATCGTCATTTTATGTTAGTGATGCGTGAAGAAATAATATATATCTCGCTCCGTTACTCCTCAACTACCACCGTTATAAATGCTACACCATCTCTCCCTCATTATCGTTTTGCGGTATATAATAATATATATACATATAAAATTATATATACACATAACCCACATGAAAAATCGAGTATACAAACTATTTTATATGCATAAAATAAATTAATTTACCCCAACAAATATAAAAAATATTTTCTTCTTTTTTATTATTGCTTAACATTAAAATTTATATTTCTTCATTGATGACAAATATTTATTGTAAAAATTTATTATCCTCAGATTCATATGTATACATATTATCTGCCTATTTATATTTATGCACACACATAATATTTAATTTATCAATTTTATTTATATAAAAAAAGTATTCGAGGTAAAAGTGGCACGAACATTATTTTATTCTTCAATTTTTATTTGCCTAGTCAAGTGAGACGTAAACTCGGATACAAATATATAGAAATGTTAATGATAGTGTGAGTGTATATGTATATATATATACGCGCTTTTTTGAGAGTCCTCTTCATCTTCTCTTTTTCCATGATCCGGAAGTAGGTTATCGGCATAACTCGCATGATGTGATGATTCTGTATACACGTGATTATAAACTTTACAAACTTGTTAATTAATTGTATTAAATTACGCATTATTCAAATATATTCACAATTAAAATTCATATAATTTATTTATTTTTACCTTATTAATTATTATATGAATATATAATTTATAATAATTCGACGGTTTGTAAATAATTGTATAGAAATAATTATGAAAAGTTTTGATGAATTGATTAAATTAATTTCAAATAATTCAATTGGAACAATTATAATTTTTCAAAATTATTTTTTGTATTTTTTTATGTAAATGACAACACTTTTTTTTGTTTTATTTGTCTGTTGGATAATATATAAAATAAAAATTGATATAATTAATTAATTAATTTATTGAGAGTTAATAATGAAATAATATTATCATTATCATGATGGAGTTATTAATTTATATTATTTTAGTTTAGTTGGAATTTTATTGGTAATTGTTTCTCTTTCATGTTTGGTTTATACGTGTTATTATTTATACTATGAATAAATGTTTCTGTGCATTTACCTTTTTCCGTTCCATTTACCAGCAGAATCATGAGAGAAATTGTAATGTAACGCCTATAGGAAAACCTTTTTTGCCTTTCACGAGTTGGTGATAATTTCAGGGGGTCGTGCGTGAGAATTTGCACAATTTCCAGACTGCCGATGATGATGTAGGTTTATATATTTATTAAACATTATACACGTATATTCATACGCAAAAAACTCTCTCTCTAATTTAATCTCATTTTTAAATCACAAATAATAAATAAAAAAATAAAAAAATAAATAAATAACACTTATGCAAATGTGGAAGTATTAAAAATATTTCATGTCAAAATAATAAAATTCAAATGAATATACATATTAATTTCCAAACTTTCAAATTTATCTCTTAAAAAAAAAAAAAAGAATTTTAAAATTATGAGAAGTGATATAATAATTATTTTCGATTTTATTAATTTGACATACGCATAATTAAATCTAAAAAATAATATAATTTTTTTCACTCTCTTTTTCTTTATAAATAAACACTAATGATAATTTCTCTTACATTAATCTCATCTTTCCAATCATATATTTTCATCATTCTTATTATCAATAATCTAACACGCTATTGCGAAACTTATTTGGAATGCACTTATACAATTTTTTTTCTCCGCGCAAAAAAAAATGATTAATAATGTTGCAATTCATTCAAGCTTTATCTATATAATTAAATAAAATTATTTACAATTATTCTTTTCATAAAAGCAACACAACCCATGAAAAAAAAAAATAAATAATTATATTCCACTTGACCATTTAAACTTTTCCACAATATTCACATTATCCAATTAATTTTATTTCTAATATGTATACGACTATATAAATTATATTCCCGGGTGAAATAATTAAACAAGTGCAGCATGTCAAATTCTTTATGTGGCATGAGCAAAGAAAGTCTGTTTCTAATAGGCGCGTCTCACTAATTCGTCGTCTCTGTAAATATGTTGACGACATCCGGAGCCCATTCACGCTGGTGAAAACTTGATGCATGTTCTAGTACTGTAACAAGTGAGCAAATGAGCAAATAAGAGATAGTTAAATAAATAAATGCACATAAATAGAGAACATTTACTTTGGCCCTGATGATTTTATTTCACTTGGGAAAAATAAGAAAATATAAAACTTAAATGTATAAACAAATATTCATTATATTCCTCGTGTCCTTCACCTACATACCAATGTAACCGTGTTAAAAGACATCAGGAAAATATATATATATAATAGGAAGAAGCAGCACACATGTGAATATGTAATAAAATTATTAAAAAAAAATATATTTATGGTTTATAATTGAACATTGATGAAATCGTCTGTGGTAAAAGTAAAATATGAAAAATTTTTCATTACAATTTTTATAGAATTATTTATTTTATAATTAATAATTTTAATTAATTATTTTAGAATAAATATAAAGTATATTTGGTATATGGCATTTTGTAATTTGATAAAATACAACTTTCACAATTTTAAAAATTTTATAACAAGTCATTTTATTTGTAAGAATGAAAGTTTTTTTTTTTTTTGGCACTTTTATAATATTTATAAATATGTTTGTGCTTGTAGATAGTTTTTGAACAAGTTTAGTTCAGTGATAAATGAGGATGAATTAAGAATTATGTGAAGTGAAGATAGAAAGTTAGAAATCATTTTTATATTTACAAATAAAAATATAATAAATTAATTGAATCTACTTTTGACTCAGTAGAGTAATTCAGAAAATCCGTGAATTGACCTTCGAGGTTTGTGATTGAGATAATAGTAAATAAATTAAAGTATGTGTATATAAATTGACATAATGACAAATATAATAATATATATAATGTTCATCTGCAGCAAAACAAAGTAAAATAATGTAAGAATATAAATGTATATTATATTTCAGAATTTTTTATATTGTAATTGTTATTACATATAGCTATTATATTTGTCTATTTTTATTATTTTATTCTATAAATTTCCCTACAAGATTATTATACACTTGAATAAATCTTCTGTCATGAGACAGATAAATTTCTCCACTGAATGAACAGGAAAAAAGAAACAAATTTACGACGTCGTTAAATCCACTTTCGCGCGTTTATCGAGAGATTCCACTTTAAACTTTATGTTTATATTTATTTAATATTTTTTTTCCACCAATCCCTCAAGACTTTCGTCATTTTATAGCCAGTTATGGTGCAGTGACATGTTTTGTTGATGTCTATACACAGCGAGTACAGTTTCACAAATGGCAAAAAGATTTAATACAACTTTGTACAAATTCACCTCCACTTTTTACATTAATAATTATTTCAAACATATGTTTTATGTAAATTTATTATACAATGGTCGGTTTGTTCATCAATTACCACTGAGGAAGTTATAAAACTATTTAAAAATATTTCAATATTATTTAATCTGATAAATCGTTTAATTTTTTAAGTAGAAAAAAAATGATTACTATAATATGAAATAATTTATTTATTATTTATATGTGAGTTTTATGGATATAACCATGGTTGAATAATGATTTCTTTAACATTATTACTCACTTAACAACCTAAAATTGTTCAGGAAAATAAGCGTAACAAAAAATGGAATAAAACATTGATGCAATTTAAATTAAATGAGGAACTTGTTATTTTTTTTTTATCGCATCGATACTAGTTATTATTAGTTGCATAAAAATTCAAACACGTTTGTAAATGTTTATATATAATCTGAATATATACATATAAGGGTAGAAAGCTGAACATTAAAAAAATTTTGGATAATATATTAAATCATTTTTTAAATTACCGAATGAAATTAAACAAAATTAATTTTTATTTTACAACTTTCATTACAGATTAAATATTATTTATAATAATATTACTTCATAATAATATTTTTATACAATTCAATATTAATTTTATAAACATCATTAAATTATCTGTATATTATTTTTGCATTGTCAATTGAAAGTGAATGGTGAATCATTATTTGTACATTCAATTGTTCTGAGTATATTACACTACTACTGGACAATAAAAATGACATTACTATTTTTTAATGACTACATATTACAGTTGCGCAAAAAAAAAATTAATAATGTGCGATAACTTTAATGAAATAAAAAAAAAACCACAACTATACATAATAATATTATTCACTTTTTTATCTGAATTATTTTAGCATCAACACTAATAGAATTATAATTCTGAAATAATTTTTTGTAGCTTTAAAAATTTCTCTACAGCATTATAAATTAATCACTCGTGAAATGTTTAATATTAAAATCAACCAGAACAATTCACATCAAATCAATATTGTCCACAGTTAAAAAACCAACATTGACAGACAATTAAAATCGCGGAAAATCAACAACAATAGCAAACATATATTACGTGAAGTGTTTCAAAGACACTGAGAAATTTCATCATCACTTCAACAAAATTATAATTACCATGACCGTGTATTCAAATTGTTTGCAAAATACATTTTAATTATTATTTTTTTTTCTTTTTTTAATTCTCTTTGTGTTATAAAGAAAGGTAAAATGCTGCGACGAAAATGGCCAGGGATCATTTAGGATCAGATTACTCAGAGAATATGAGCGAGGCGACAACTTGCAGTTGTAATACAAATCCTATAGACAAGGTAAATAAAAAATATTTATTCACATACAACAATAATTAATATAAAAAAAAAATTAAATAAATAGATAAATGAAGGAATATTTATGTTTTATAAAAATATTTAATATCTATTAAAAAGATAAGATTAAAGAGATTCACTTTTAATTTTCATTTTCACTTACATATACAAGGAAAAACCTTCATTCATCGTTTAACGCTGCGATTATAATCGCGCGATCGAAACGAATAACTTTCCTTCACGCGCATGCATATATATATTTGTAGTATGTATATATTATCCATGTTAGGTATATACATGTACTCTTCATCTTGATGGATGGAGTATTGGTTAGTACATAGAAATTAATTATCGAAATCGCGCGAGAAATTCACAATCTGAAATACATTTACATTTATTCGCGCACATAAACAAACGTATTTATAAATATTGTTTTATTAATAATAATAAACATTTACGAGAGTTCGTTATGCTTATTAACAATTATATTACTTTAATCACATATCAACATTTTATTTCATTATAAAAAAATTGTGTTAACAAAAAAATAAAAAAATAAAAATAATAAATGTTTCCTTGAATAAAAATCATTCAATTAATATCATAAATAAATATTTATCTTATCAGTTTATTGACAAAATATATATATAAATTAAATTTAAACATTGCATAATATTGCTTTACAAAATAAAATAATTTTTAAATTTATAATAAATCAATAATATTTAATTTTAAAATTATTATCGATTATTATGATAAATAAATATTATATGAATTGATAAACAGAGATGTATAATTTATGATTTATTTTCAGAGTTCAATAAGAAATTGCAACGGAATGTTTCACGAGCCATTTTTTTTACATCCACCGGGAACTCGACCCCGAGATGGAATTTACATAAACCCAATGAGTCCTTTTATAACCGAACCTCAAAAGCCAAAAGACACCAATGAATCGTTTTACCTTCACAGTCCACATGATCTAGTTTACACCAGGATTACTCGATTATTTTGCGACAATGTGGACAAGCCTAAAAATGGTGAACGAAATGGTATCATTGAGAGGAAGGACGATACTTTAACTGGTAAGTGTAACATGTTCTAGATAAACGTCATCATAATATTTATAGTTAATCCAGTCTCACTCATTCAACCGCGATTGTAAAGTGATCGCAAAAATGTCTTGGTTGAGGACGACCTCGATTTTACCATTGCCAATCATTCTTCTATATGATGTGTACATACATACATGCAGCGATTTATATATCATTCATCAGCAAAGTCGAACATGCACGTCAAACAAAAAATTAATTCTATCGAGTATATGTATATACATTTATAAACGCATACAAATATTATCAGATTATCAAGTGCAATTCATTATACAAACTTGTATACTGTTAGTTTTATAAATAATATAAAATAAAATAAAATTATTTCTTCGCATCGTTTGATACTTCAATGATCATAAACAATAACTCGACCTCGTTACTCTCGATTGATGATGATTTTTAGATTGTAAATAATACTTTTTCATTTTATTTTCATTCTTTCTTTTCTTTTAACACATCCGCACAATTTCCGAAAACTTTATAAAAGCCTGTACAAATCAACTTTCATATCTTTATATCAGAGTTTATCAGTAGATGTTATGAACAATAAGTTTACATTTAGGTATGTCATAAACATGTATACACAAATGTTTATATCCGTGGATTTGTGGGATTGTATTTTATTTATATTATATTTATCCGTGTACATATCTAATCATAAAGATTGTTCAATAATTTTTTTTTTAATTTTTTAATTGAATACACATTGCGACAAACTCATAGTCACTTCAAGTGTACACCTTGTCACTTGTTCAATAAAATATATATTGTAATATTGTACATGATAGTTATTTTTAAAAGAATTTTAATAATAGAAAGAAAAAAAATGATTTAATATTTATTCATGAATATTTCATCGATTGTCAATGGATTCACTTTATCATGGTCTGTATATTTTTCAAGATATTATAAATGATAATATGATGCATTGTGTGCATTAGAGACAATATTTCACATTATATTCATAGAGCGTTAAATACAATATGTGTTTGTTTATGGATTCGTGCGTGAAAAAATGGGAGAGAAAAATTGTTTGAGAGAATGATCATGAGAGTTCGCGGGAATGGGGCTAAAGAGCTTCTATATGATCTAGCGTGTGCATGTGTATATGTTCAAATAGATCTTAATTCTTCCCCTTTATATACACAAACCCGTTATGCCGTTATAAAATGCCAGTCGCGCATGTTTATATACTATACAACGATGCGAAAAAGAGCATGACATGAAGGATCTTTATGAAATAAATTACAAATTTTATTTTTCCTTGTCATCTTCTTTCACAAAATTTTCCTTATTCTTTCATGCAATAAATATAAATATATAAATCATTTAATATATTTTGTTAATGCTTCATGAAGATTGACAAGAAAAAATATCAATCATTGGTAGTATTTATCATTTATATTAATCAATTGATGAATTTATTAGTGATGGATTTTAATGTTGAAATAATATTGTTATTTATTCTTTTGTTTGATTTCAGTGAAAGTGGATGTACATATTAATAATAATGGAAGTTATAAATCAGTGAGCAATGGTAATTCAATAAGATCCGATATAATCAAGGACACGGAGCACGCGTACGAACAGATCTGTATCAGACCGGATGAGACAGAGAGCGTTAAATCAGTGGGTCACAAGAAGCTTAACGATGACGCATCTGAAAGCAGGTAATAAATATTTTTTTTTTAATTGTTTCAAATTTTTATAACTTGTTCAATGATTTATACAGAAATAAATACGTACTTATGTATTTTATAATTTATTATTTATGATTAATAATTGATTAATAATTATTAAGTCGGTCTCAAACATCTGGAAGACGATTTAGTAGATCAAGTAGTGGCAGTGATTCGTCACATTTGAGCAGTGAAATCCCTTGCTATTCATCAACATCTTCAACACCATCTTTATCTAGAAAAAGCACAAATGACTCATCAGGAAAAAGTCCTAAGCCATCAGAAATATATGGTAAATATATACTATTATTTTATATTAAAAAAAAATAATTGATATTATAAATAAAAAAAAAAAAATTGTTTGTAGTAGAGAGGAAAATTACGACGCCGATAGAAGGTGAAAAGAATTTGAAATCATCGACCAACGGACCTAGGTAAGTAGGTTAAGTACATCGATAGATCGGAAATCAGGATTTATATATAAATAAAGAATAGATTTAATGGTATCACCTATTAAATCTAGTTCTCTATAAAATTATTATAAACTTGTCCAAGTCCTTTTACTTCCAATAAAAACTAACGAAGAAAAAAAAATAATATAATAATCTAGATCATCACAATAATAATATCTATACTATAATTTTTTCTCCCAGCATTGTAAATCCTCCACCGCCACCTCCACCACCACCACCACCAGACAACGATGAAGTTCCTGGATCGCCAAAATTATTTGAAGCCATCGAAAAAAAAGACACCAAAAGCGATAAAGAAAATACATCACCAAGTAAGTTTGAATTTTTTATTTAATTCTTCTCTCGTCGATAATAAAAATTAAAAAATAAAATAAACGTGCTGTATAAATATTTACACATTAGCCCTATATACATAATTAATCCGAAATATTTAATAATAAAATAACTATAAAATATTTAATAACATCACCATGATCAACAACGTCAACGTCTTCATAATTAAGTGCAACAATATAACGATCACATATACCGGTTTGGGTCTCTTTTAATTAGGCTGTTAACGCGATTATAGATGCAATTATTACTAGACCATGGTGATCACGCGGCCATATAATATACTTACCTAGATTTCACTTGCTCACCATCATCAAAATTGTACATACGTGCATACATATCCTTTCTTTGTTAATATAACATAGATAAATATATAAATAAATGACCGTTGGCGGTTCACAAACACGATTGTATGTGATATACTACATACTCTTTTATGATGATCATCCATCCCCACTTTAATGCAAACACCTTTTTTCATGTTGCGGAACAGCGGCCAACAAGTCCGATGTATCCTGCGAGCAACCACAGCAGCCACAAGCGGAAGTGGTCGTAGCCTTGGTCAGTTCATCAACGGATACTGAAGACACCAAAGCAAGCCAGGTGTCACACCTGGTAAATAAGCATATGGTGTTGCCATTTATACCACCGAAATTTACAAATACCACGGATTCTGATACATTATTAAAACCATCAGAGTATCTTAAAAGCATCTGCAAATCATCAAACAAAAATAGTCTCTCTAAAGCGAGGTCAGTAACTTCTTCATTCTCATATCCCTCTTTGTTTTCTTTTTATTTATTTATTTTATAACATTTTATTATTCTCATTTGCTTTTTGCTATTTCTCCTTTCTCATTCTGACCAGTTGCCTTTTAACTTGTGTCTTGCTAATGAAACCGTTAGTAACATTAACGGGCACGTACGTAGAGGTGTAATTTTCTGTGGATTATATTGTGACATTGTGTATTATTATGCAGGTCCGTGGATAATTTGGATATTCAAGGGAGACAAAACGACGAGAGGGAGGAAGAAGAGGAAACGACAAAATTTGAGGAACAAAAAATTTTATCACCTGGTCCACCGCCGCCGCCTTTGCCATCACCATTTAATGCCAAGAATACAACTAATTCATCATCGGGAAATTCATCGACGATATTAACGTCAAATCACGAAACAGAAACTTCAAAAACACCACAACCTCTTGCTGCAATTAGTATTCAAGATCTCACTAGTGTTCAATTGCGTCGGACTAATATTAAAATGAATGCAACGAAAACATTTTCCGCACCACCACCACGAAGCGTCTCAATGACGAATGGTATTATTAATTTATTAATGTTAGGTATTTATTATTATAATTAATTATTTAGTGGATAATTGAATTTGTTTCGTTTTTTTTTGTTTGTAGTGTCCGAGCCGTTTATGAATCAAAAAACTGATCTTATTGCTGAATTGAAGAAAACAAAAGACATACCGGGAATTAAAAAGCTCAAAGTTGAAATGGCTAAAGTTGAAAAAACCCAAGAGCAAACTGTCATATCGGAAATTACAAAGGCTTTTAGTGTTTCAGCTTTTGTCGATCAGGTATATAAATTAAAATATTAAAAATTATTCCAATTTTTATCCATATTTCAGATACATAAAAATATAGGAATAATTATTATTTTATATTAAAGATTCCAGAAAAAGATGGCTCGGGTAATGTGATACCAATTTGGAAACGACAAATGTTAGCGAGAAAAGCAGCGGAGCGTGCTAAAAAAGAACTGGAGGAACAAATAGCACGAGAAAATGAAGAAAAACGACAGAAAGCTATTCCCCCATGGAAAAGACAACTTTTAGCTAAAAAAGATAGTGAAGATAAAGAAAAAAAGTAAGAGCTACCAAATAATAAATGCAAATATATTATATTATAATATATTTATATGTTGCATAAATTAAAAATTATATTTACTCACCGAATGTGTATTTTAGAGTGGCGCCAGTGCAATCAGCCACACCTATTTCACCTGCTGCTTTACCAACAATGAAAATTGATTTAAATCCAGTGCAAAAAAGAGCTACGTCCCCAGTTGGAACTAAATCCCACCATCACACTGAAGAAAAAATTGAAAATGCCGAAATAAATATAACAGTATCACGAAACAATAATGATTCTGATGATGACGCACCAATAATTCCATGGCGAGCACAGCTCAGAAAGACAAACAGTAAATTAAACATACTCGACTGATATAATTAAATCGGAAGATTGACGTTTGTAATAATTATCAAAAGCAAAACGTGCTGTAACATTAACATTTTTTTCATTTTTTCAATAATCATTAATTCGATGCTCAAAGTAAATACATATTTCAGAATCATATCATCAAACACACGGAAGAAATTAAACATGAATAAACAGTATAATATGTCTGAAGGTTTCAAGAACATATATCGAAAAAATTATCTGATAAATTACATTAATAATTTTCTTTAATATACATATATTACGTACATACACAAAATAAATATTCGCTCAAATAGTCATTGATTAATCAATGACTTGTAGGATTGTCATCGATTCATCGTCGAGAAAATTGTTATACGCGTTATACATATACATATTTTATATTTAACATGTTCAAACGACTCTTCAATGTACATAAATTATGGTAAAAATATGTGAGATAGTTGAAGAATTATTTCTGGATCCTAATCCTGATGAAAAAAATATTCTATCAGTATTAGAACATCATCTTCTTGCTGCTGCCACTCTAATTATCATCGTCAAATAATTCAAAGTGTCATCCAATGCTAATTACTGAAAGGATGATGAGCTAAGGAAGTTTAACAATATTATTTTCCCCACCTTTATATTAAAACGGTACATCATCAATTGCACAACTGAACAGTCTGAGTGCACACGCGTCTCTCTGCATTCAACTTGAGTGTACATATATAACTCGTTGCTCTGTCCAGGGTTTCAAGTCATTTCGAATACACACGCTAGTCATTAACTGGCAGTTGCTCGCAATACTGTCTACATAAACTTTCGCAAAAGTTGGCACAGTCATCTGCATGATTCTTAGTGATGTGCTATTGCTATTGCTGTGCTGAAATCATGATCAGTGAATAGCATAGTTGAACTTTTTTTACCCGCGGATTTTAATAATTGTTAATCAGCGAATCAGTAGCAAAGTATAGATGTTCAATTTTCATTTTATATTTTAAATTCCTATTGAATTTTGGATTGTTTTTCAAACAAAAAACAAAAGCTAGAATTATATTATATTTTATTACAAGTGTAAGAATTGTTGGAAATATAAATTGAAGTTATTACGAATGAATATTTAGGTGATTATAAAATTTATTTGAAGTAAAATAGCGATTACTTTTTTTTAAAGGAATTTTGTTTTTTATATTCAAGTGCCAATGGCGTCATGTCGTGCTTTGACAGGTGAGAATTGTGTATGAATTATACATTTTTTTTAAATATTCGTATATGCAAAATAGAGGAAATTATTGTTCTATTTTTTTGGTGGAATATTCACAATCAATTATTATAACAATGAGAATTGTATATTTATCAAAGTGAATATAAGTTAGTGACAAAAAATGCAAAATATTCGGATCAGCAATTGTGTTTTCCATATTTTAAATATACATTTTCAATATTTGCATATATTGAAAAATTTGCTTATTTTTATTTCTCATAAGGTCTTTTCACTTTTTGTACTACATACACCTTCTTTCCTTTTCACATTGCTTATTAAATATTCAAGTACATATATGTGTATTTAATCACACTTTTCAATTAACACTAGGGGGTAAAAACCTTCGGATTTAATTTACTCGAACTGTTGAAAAGTTCATCGACATCCTTTCAATTTTTTTTATTTTTCAATTAGCATTTATTATTCAATCACAATATACAAATGATTTTCTAGACACTCATCGAGGCCTTGCAATTTTAGTTAATGTCATTGATACACAATAGAATTAAATATAAATACTTGATTATCCACCGGAATTCACGTGACGTCTAGAAATCTAGACCAAAAAAAAAAATAATGAAGTAAAAAGAGCAAATATATCAACTATATTACTTTATAAAATGTCATTGTGAACGCACTTTTGTTAATTAATATTTACATTGCGTGAATAACTAATTCAGACGCACAAATTAATTCGTCAATTTAAATTATGTATCCATGAAAATTAACATTTATTTCCATTCATTTTAAAAACGAAAAAATATTGATACCAACAATAACAGTGGTATACAGCTGACTATTGGTTATTTTTTATCCTTGAATAATACTAACAATTATTCAATGGAAATTACCTTCATTTATGCAAGTAATCTAAATACCATTGTGTGATTGCACGATTGTGAAAATGCTCTGTCAACATGAAATACAAAGTATACACCACTGATAACTCCTGAAAATATTATAAATAAAATATCATGATTAATCGCGAGTTAATACAAGAATTTATGTATCAGAAATAATTATTTATAAATGACATAAAAATTTATCACTCAATTACATTACTAATATTTTCATTCACTTAAAAAAATATTTAATGTCAAGAGAAAAAAATTATTCACAATGTTTTATACTTTGTTTAATTTATCTTATTTGTAATTAAGTCAATTTATTATATACGAGGAATATTATTTTAAAATACAATACGATTAATGAATGATAGTCACCATATATAATTATCAATGGATAAACATTTAAATTTAACTCATAAGGGCAATGAAATTTCCTAAATAAATAATAGTGAATTAATATACTCATTTAACCTCGGCCTTAGAGCGACGCACAGTGCAAGGCTATGTTGGCTATAAATATCCATAGACGAACTAGCAAACATACATCTAGGATAGAAAATTACGTGACTTTAACATCACAATGACGCAACAATTGTTTATTTATTTCTTTCATTCTACTTAATTTTGATACTCATTTTAATCATACGTACAATCAGCAACAATTATTCATGTGTTATCTGTCATTACCATACCAGAACTTTTTCACAAAACAGGAAAACAATCCTTTAGAAATGGCATTGGCAATGATCCATAATTGTGCCGTTGCCATTTGGCTGTTTATTTTCAACAATTAGAAATAGAGAAAACTATACAAATTAATTGACGTTATATTTCATACATAATCATTGAACTTTTTTTTAAATAAATTCTCAAGCATTTAATAGTGGCACTGCTCCAATTAAATTTAAAACTATACATCT
The DNA here is from genome assembly GCA_030347285.1 of Microctonus hyperodae. Taxonomy (NCBI): domain Eukaryota; kingdom Metazoa; phylum Arthropoda; class Insecta; order Hymenoptera; family Braconidae; genus Microctonus; species Microctonus hyperodae. Next base: position 3,884,990 of record JAQQBR010000003.1, on the reverse strand, counting down.
ATAATCAATAATAAAAATTACTTTGTGTATCTGCCACTTACAGATCGATTGTCATGTCGTCAAGTATTAAATCTAATGGTAATCCTCGGATTTATGTTGAATTATATGCTCAGAGTAAACTTGACCATTGCAATAGTGGCAATGGTGATTCCAAATAATTCAGCACATTCAAATTTGAATCATATCAATCACGAGTGCTCGGGAATTTTGACTAATAATATTAATAGCAGTTACATTGCGAAAATTGATGATAATATCAATGACATCAATGAAACAATAAATTCTATTCATTGGAAAGTAAGAAGATATTTTTTATAAAAAATATTTTTTGTACTATAATTTATAAAGATAAGTATTTTATTTTAGGCGCACCATGATGAACGACATCAGACGAGATATAGTTGGGATGAATATGAAGTTAATTTTATTCTTGGTTCATTTTTTTGGGGATACATTTGTACAGAAATTCCTGGTGGTCGTTTAGCCGAAGTAATTGGCGCAAAAAGAGTCTTTGGATACTCCATGCTTATTTCTAGTTTAGTTACTCTTCTTACACCTCTCGCAGCTACATTTGGTTACATTGCCGTGGCTGCAATCAGAATTGTCTTGGGATTTATGATGGTATAATTATTGATAAAATTAATTCATTTATGAATTAAATTTATATGTGAATAATTTATTCAAGGGCGCAACGTGGCCAGCAATTCATCCAATGATATCACACTGGGTTCCACCCACAGATCGTAGTAAATTTATGGCACATTTGATGGGTTCGTTAAACAATTTATAAAAATGTTTTGTTTAGATTATTAATTTTTTCGAATTAAAAAAATAAAGAAATTTACGGATTTTTTTTAAATGTTAGGAATGAAATTTAAATTGATCTCTTGTAGCTTCATCACTTGGTGCAGCGATTACAATGCCAATGTGTGGTTTTCTCATTGCGTCTGTCGGTTGGGAATCAGTATTTTATGTGACAGGAGCAATTGGTTTTGTCTGGAGTGTCTTGTGGTTTGTTCTTATTTTTGATACACCAGCAAAGCATCCAAGAATTTCAAATGAAGAACGAAACTATATTGAAGACGCCATTGGAACATCATCCTCTAAGACAGTAGATAAATAAAAATATTTATATATTTATTGAGTCATAATTTTGTGGTAATTGGAAAGATATTTTATGTAGATAATTATTTTTAGGCCCTTGCAGTTCCATGGAAAAGTATTTTAACATCAATTCCCGTTTGGGCAATTATTATCACTCATGCTTGCAGTGTGTTTGGATATTTCACAATTGTTAATCAACTACCAACGTACATGAAGTATATTTTAGATTTTAATATCAAAGAGGTATTATAATTAAAACTTTATAGTTAGAACAATTGCATTTTATATTAATAATTCATGAATGTATATTGTATTTTTTTAATTTAGAATGGAATCCTGTCGGCTTTGCCCTACATAGGAAAATATTTATTTGCTCTTGCAACTGCGACCTTGGCCGACTATTTAAGACGTAATGGGAAGTTAACAGTTACGGCGATTCGTAAAATATTCACTACAGTCGGTGAGGATTTTACAAATAAATTAAATAAACTAAATTATAAATAAATCATTTATATTCTTGAATTTATAATTATCCTACAGCACTTGTTGTACCAGCAGTATTGATGATTATTCAAGCGCAATTCGGTTGCGATCGTATTACGTCTGTGGTGATTTTCACTGTGGGATTAACGATAAATGGCGCAGTGTCTGGTGGTTATCTCGGTAATGGTCTTGATATCGCACCAAATTTTTCAGGTACAATTTTCGGTATGGCAAATACTCTGAGTTCACTTGGAGGTTATCTCAGTAGTCTCATGGTGGGTATCTTGACCTACAAAAATCAAACTTATCATCAATGGACAATTGTTTTTTGGATATTGACTGTAACTTATTTCGTTGCTGCGCTCACCTTTTTATTTTGTGGCACGGGCGAGTTGCAAAAATGGAATAATCCGACAAATAAAACGATACCACCGCACAAAATAATTATTCCAAATAAAAATATTGTTAATGAAGAAAATATACCGTTGAATAAAGCGCCCACAACGTGACACATTTTAATATATATTATCAAATATCTATTTTATATTTGATTATAATTTTGCTTCGTCCAAATTATTATTATAAATTGTTACTTAAAGATCTTTATTTTTTTTTATATAAATGCATATTCATATATATTTGTATATTAAATAAAATTCTTAATCCAAATAAATCTGTCAGGAGAAAATATAGGAGAAAAAACTAAAAAGTGTTTGAGACAGATAACATTCAATATAATTTTATTGTCTTCGTGGGATAGCTTATGTAAAGAAATTTTTTTTTTTTTATGATGAATACAAATGAACTATTTGGGCATTTTAAAAAATGTCATGAGAATGGATGTGATTAAAAAGAAATTAGATATACGAAGTACACATATATTCCTAACTTTAATTAATAACACATTTTTAATATTAATCAATTAATGAATAAATAATAAATACGCGTTTTAATTCAATGGCAATATTTGTATACAATCAAATATATAAATGGTTTAAATTTGAATAAAAACTATGAAAGTTAAAAAAAGGAAACATTAACGATTCACAAAAGTAATATACTTTTCGAGCAATACTCTTCTACATTTAGCTAATTATCGCAAAAAAAAATAACTGCTGTAAAGTAAATAGAAATTATATTTGGCCCATTAAGTAATATAATTTTACATTAAAATTATGTAATGCGATAAATTAATAATTTATATTTGATCAAACTAAAACAGCAGCGTATATGAACGTGTTTTAAAAATTTTTTTATTTATGAAATAATAAAATGTAATTAATATTTACGACACGGAATAAATTGATTAGCGGTGTGAATAGCAAGACAAATCTATAAATTCATACGCATTAAACATAATTAATTAATTAATGTATGCGTTGGGACAATATAAATTAATCTCACTACTTAATTTAAGTACAAGGGTTTTTATAATTCAGACGTTGTAAAACTTACAAAATAAAATTAATTTTAAAACACAATTCTTTTCAATTCATCATTAATAATTCGAATGTGGATGAGAAAATTGACAATTTTTCATGTATAATCTTACGTATTACTCCATAAATTGTAGTGATTTTTAATTGCATACTCATTTTCGTTGCCACAGAGGCCTTTTTCTTTTGTTTATTTATTTAATTAAATATTATACATTACTTATATTCTGTATTTTGTTTTGTCGTAAAGCCAAAAAATTCTATAAGGCAAACTGCAACTTGTGTTGATATGATCATTGTCCAATAAATAATCAACAATTTTTATTTTATAGATTTACTGATGAAAATTAATGCACTAAAAGGTAATATCAGCATCATATTTCTAAACATTATATTAACTCTTATTTATGTGTAACCTCGGTTTCATTAATAATCACAAGAGATCCAACATTCACTGGACAGTTGTTTTTATATATTTACTATTTGTCTTTTTTCTTTATTTATAATGTCGATACAAGCTTCAATACTTGCTATTTAATGATGAGAATAAAAAAAAACTTTGATTGATAATTCACTATCGTGCGGTACTCCCTACAAACTATTGTTGCAACAAAAAAGATCTCTTGTTAATTTTCCTTCACGGATTTATTTCATTATTCATTTGTTGGCTCATTTATTTTTTGATAACAACCAAAGGTTGTAAAAAAATTAGATTGAAAAAAAAAATATATATATATTTAATATATCATTGTCGATGTAAAATAACAATCGATCTCTTACTTTCAAGCCGCTAATACCGACACAATAACTCCTCCAGGACCAGGTAATGTCGTATGATTTGTTAATGCCTGATCGATTTCACGAGCTGCTTGACGTCCCTCGCTGATTGCCCATACTACGAGCGATTGACCTCTTCTACAATCTGAAAATAAAATTTGAAATAAATTATAGAATGAAACAAAGTTGATTCAAAAAATTTTTTACTATCAACAATTTAATTATTTAATATTTTAAAAAAATTTTATCAACGTATAATACATCATCTCAGAAAGATTTCGAATCATTTAAAATGATCATTAATTGGATCCTTGATATAATCATTGATGATGTAATACATTTCATTTGAGGAGTTGGGATAATTTAGATTAGCCATTGAACTTTGAAAAAATATTAACAGCGGTGGGATTTGAACCCAGATCTTCAGTGCAGGAAACAAACACTTATCCCAAGATACCACTTTTACATAATATGAAATTAAATAATAAAAAGCATTCTGCCAATAAATTTGTTTATCATTCATAAAAAAATCTATCGATTTTAAATAGTAAGAAATAAATTTAGGTAGATTAACTCCCTAAATTAATTAACTTAATTCAAATATCGCGATTTAAATATTTTTTTTTTTTACATACCTCCTGCTGCATAAATACCCGGCAAACTAGTTGCGTATTTGCCGGCAGACGTTTCATAATTTCCACGTGCATCCATTTTGGTATTTAATTCTTGAGCAATTTCTTTTTCCGGTCCCAGGAAACCCATAGCAAGAAGAACAAGATCACACTTGTAAATCTTTTCCGATCCCTCAACTTCCTTCATATTCCAACGTCCTGTCGCATCTTTTGTCCATTCCACATTGACTGTTTTAATTCCCGCAACATTGCCATTACCATCGTCCAAAAATTCTTTACTTAATGTACTGAATTGACGTGGATCACGTCCGAACTTGAGCGATACCTCTTCGTGTCCATAATCCACTTTGAATACTCGTGGAAATTGCGGCCATGGATTATCATTACCACGTTTAACTGGTGGCTCTGGTAAAATCTCAAACGTTGTTATGCTCTTTGCTCCCTGTCGCAATGACGTAGCAATACAATCACAACCAGTATCACCACCACCAATAATAATAACATCCTTATCCTTCGCCATGAGTTTCATATTTAATGGCACATCATTGCCCATTTGTTTTTTCTGCCAATGTTCAAGGAAACTCACGGCAAAATGAATACCCTCAAGATTACGTCCAGGGATTGGTAAATCACGTGGCCATGTTGCGCCAGTACACAGTAAAACAGCGTCATATTCTTCCATTAATTGTTGTGGTGAAATATCTTTACCAACATTAACACCAGTTTTAAATATAATTCCCTCAGCAGCAAGTAATGATACACGTCGTTGTACAACGCGTTTAGATAATTTCATTGTTGGAATGCCATACTGTAAAAGTCCGCCGACTCTGTCATTACGTTCGAATACCGTTACTAAATGGCTGGCTTTATTGAGCTGATGCGCGGCAGCTAAACCAGCAGGCCCTGAACCAACAATAGCGATACGTCGACCACTTCTCACTGCTGGGGGATGTGGCGTTATCCATCCTTGCTCAAATGCATGATCAATTATTGCACATTCAATATTTTTAATTGTCACAGGTGGCTCAGAAATACCAAGAACGCAAGCGCCCTCACAAGGTGCTGGACAAACACGACCAGTAAATTCTGGGAAATTATTGGTTTGTAATAATTGCTTGAGCGCTTCTATCCAATTTGACTGGAATACAAGATCATTCCATTTTGGAATTATATTGCCCAATGGACAACCGTGACTACTTTGACAAAATGGAACACCGCATTCCATACAACGTGCTGCTTGTACTCGTAATCCTTTTCTTACACCCTGGAAATTATATATTTCATCCCAATCCGCAACGCGTTTCTCAGCTGGTCTATAAACGGCTGTTTGTCTTTTATATGTCATGAATCCTTTGATTTTATCCAATTTACGTTGCGCTGATTCACCATCCTCAATTGAATCCTCGATATCTTTTACTTGTACTTGATTTGTTGCATTACCATTTACTACAATTGGCTCAGCAATTTTAGCCTCGGCCATTTGTTGTAACGCACGCTGATACTCATATGGGAATACTTTGACAAATCTGGTTGTCGGCTCGGGCCAGGTTAATAATAAATCTTTAGCTATTAATGATCCAGTCTTTTCGATAAATTCTTCCAATAGATTTTTCACATAAGCAATGTCAGCTTTATTATCCAGCGGTAATAATTCTACCATTTCTGGATTACACTTACTTTTAAATGAACCATCAACGTCAAGTACATAAGCAATACCGCCAGACATTCCAGCGGCGAAATTTCTGCCGGTAAGTCCGAGAATAACGGCACAACCGCCAGTCATATATTCACAACCATGATCTCCAACACCCTCGACAACAACGACTGCGCCACTGTTACGTACACTAAATCTTTCGGCGGCGATTCCACGGAAATAAGCTTTACCTGATGTCGCACCATAAAGACACACATTTCCAACAATAACATTTGCCCCGGAATCAAATTCAGATTCTTTCGGTGGATAAATCACAATCTCACCGCCACACAGGCCTTTACCAACATAATCATTGGCGTCACCTTCAAGTGTAACGTGAACGCCATTAGTGAGAAAGGCACAAAAGCTCTGACCTGCAGAACCTTTCAATTGAATATTTATACTATGCTCCGGCAATCCTTCCTCACCATAATTCTTCGAGATAAAATAACTCAATGTTGATCCAAACGCTCGAGTTTCATTATTTATAGTCATTTTTATATTTACGCGATTTTGTTGGCCTTCAAGTATAAGTTTAGCTTGCTCAATTAATTCATTGTCAGGTCTATTTTCAAGTTGAAAATCTTGTTTTACCGATCCACCTTTGATATTAACATCTGGACGTAGATCAAGAGCATTTCGTAGGATATTAGACAGATCGAGCAATTTAGCTTTTTCTATTGTAATATCATCGCGAACTTTAAGGAAATCTGTACGACCAATGAGATCTTGGAATTTACGTATGCCCAAACTTGCCATATGTGAACGTACCTCTTCAGCCAGCATGAAAAAGAAATTAATTACATGCTCAGGTTTTCCCTCGAATTTACGACGAAGTACGGGATCCTGAGTTGCAATACCAACTGGACAGGTGTTTAAATGACACTTTCTCATCATGGTGCAGCCCATGGCAATAAGTGGCGCTGTACTAAATCCAAATTCATCAGCTCCTAATAGTGCCGCAACAATAATATCAAAGCCAGTTCGTAATTGTCCGTCAGCTTGAACAATTAAACGCGAACGTAAATTATTTAATGTTAAAATTTGATGCGTCTCTGCAACACCCAATTCCCATGGTAAACCAGCGGCTTTTATTCCAGTCCAACTACTAGCACCAGTGCCACCATCATGACCTGATATAACAACATGCTCGGCTTTTCCCTTGGCAACGCCAGACGCTACAACACCAACGCCTACCTCCGACACAAGTTTTACAGATATTCGGGCATTTGGATTGGCGCATTTTAAATCGTAAATTAATTCAGCAAGATCTTCAATCGAATAGATGTCATGATGAGGCGGCGGTGAAATCAAACCGACACCGGGCACTGAATGTCGTGTTGCAGCAATATCAGCAGTTACTTTATAACCGGGCAATTCACCACCTTCACCGGGTTTAGCTCCTTGTGCCATTTTTATTTGTAAATCATCGGCATTAGCCAAATAACTTGATGTCACGCCAAAACGTCCACTAGCAATTTGCTTTATTGATGATCGTTTATTAAATTCCGGATCTTGATTCAAATATCGATCAGCATTTTCACCGCCTTCGCCAGTATTTGATTTACCGCCAATACGATTCATAGCAACAGCTAAAGTTGAATGTGCTTCAATTGAAATACTGCCAAAACTCATGGCACCAGTGACAAAACGTTTAACAATTTCCGATGCTGGTTCTACTTCATCGATCGACACTGGATTATCTGATTTACGCAATTCCAATTGTCCACGTAATGTACAACTTTGTACTGATTGCATTGATGATTTACGATAACTTTCATAAGCATTTAAATTTTTATTTGTAACAGATTCCTGCAAATTTGAAATGGTAACAGGATCGTTAATGTGCTTTTCACCACCTGCACGCCAATGATATATACCAGGATTACGTAGAACCAAAGTGTCTACAGATTTTTCAAGATAAGTCAAAGCATGACGTTCCACTGCATCTTTTGCTAAAATGTCAAATGTCACACCTCCAATACGTGATTGAGTTCCTCGGAAACATTTATCAATAACCTCATTAGACAATCCAACAGCTTCGAAAATTTGCGCACTTTTGTATGATTGCAATGTTGAGATTCCCATTTTTGCCATTACTTTTGCGATTCCCCGCTCCATTGCCTCGGAGTAATTTCGGTATAAAATCTCATCAGTAAAAGATTCATCAAGAATATTTTCATTCCTCAAACTTCTAGCCGTTTCGAACACTAAATATGGACAAACAGCATCGCAACCATAACCAAGCATCACACACACATGATGCACTTCACGTGCTTCAGCTGTCTCAGCAATAAATCCAACTTTCATTCGTTGACGTGTCTCAATTAAATAATGATGAGCAGAACCCATTGCGAGCAACATGCTAACAGGAATTCTGTCGGGTCCACCGCGTTTATCAGAGAAAACAATAAGCTGATAGCCATCCTTGGCAGCTTCATTAGCTTCATTATCAACACGAAGTAACGTTTTAGTAAAACCAGATATACCTTCTTCTTTTGGATAAGTAATATCAATTACTTTAGTCTTCCAACCGCGATAAGTTGTATTTTTAATTATCTCAAGATCGGACAATGATAAAATTGGATGAGGTAAAAATAAACGATGCACTTGCAATTCATTTGGCTCAAGAATATTACTTTCCGGACCAATTGGACATAGCAGTGACATTACGATCTTCTCGCGGAATGGATCAATCGGTGGATTTGTTACCTGAAATGTTATGAAATCAAATAAATATATTACTTTTATTCTCAAGTACAAATTAGAAATCAAATAAAATATATCAATGATTTTAATTACCTGAGCAAACAGTTGTTTGAAGTATTCGTAAATCAACGGTTGAAATTCGGATAAGCAGGCGAGTGGAGCATCATTACCCATAGATCCAAGCGCTTCTTTTCTGCATAGAAACAATTGATAGATTGAATAAAATACATATATGTATTTTTTTTTTCAATTCGTTATAATTACTTACTTTGTTTGGAGCATTGGTATGAGCAATAAATTAACAGTTTCGATGGTGTATGCGTAGAGTTGAAGTCGTTTATCGCCACCCCAGGTACGGTCTACTCCGCGTAATTCATAATCCAGGCCATGTTTCTTTGCATCCTCAGCACCAATACCATTTACATGATATCCATTAGTGCCACAGTTGGATTTAGAAGCTGCACGCAGGTGATCCATGGTAATCTATACATATGTATTCATAATTATATTCATTTTGTTCTAAATATTTACATATTTTGCCAAGTAAATACATAGAAAAAAAAATGAATTGGAATTTCCATTACTGAATAATTTACATAACTGAATAATTAAAATTCATTCTGAATAATGAAGAAAATATTGTAATGGAATGCAAAAGATAGTGAACTAGTTGCAATTATATATAAAAATATATTCCCAAGCCAATACCTATGATACAGGTGGTTAAAGCAAGATGCTAGTGATTGTGTTTACCATAAAAAAAGATATTGTAGCAAAATAATGATTTGACTTTCCAATATGTCTCTATAATTTTATTTTGTGATTTATCTTGTATCAACTAAAAATAAATGCAGATTGCTTATTCTTTTGTGAAAGGAAAATCGTGTTACATGCAAGAAAATTTAAAGAAAAAAATATTCATATATGTATATAAACATTTATTTTTATATTGATACAGGCAAGTGAAAAAAAGTGAAAGAAAAAAATTCCAGGGGAAAATCGAAAAACAAAAAAAAAAAAATAATTGATACTATAACAATAAATCTGACCCAATAAAAAAAACTTTTGGTTCATCATCTATTATAAACTCTAATAAAATCAAAGAAAAACACACTTAATTTTGTTGGACGAATTTTTGACTCACCCTCTGTATATTACACCAATGTTGTCAGCACACAGGGAAATCGGAAGAAAAAAAATTATTTCTAATTATTAAATGGCCTGATTAACAAATGATGATTATTTTTTTGGATTAATGGTTATGATATATGTCACTTAATATTATTGAATATCGAATTAATCTTCCGAATTTTCTATTGATAATTTTGTGCCATTATACAACATGTCATTGACTTTGTATCACAGACAAGATATTTAGTTACCCACAGCAATAAAAAAAAATTACAGTACATATTCAAATTGAGAAATGAATAAATAAATATATAAATAAATAATGCATCAATGAATAATGAATGAATGTATGTATGTATGTATGAGAACCATATTAAGTTATATTGTTATGCATATGCTGCAACTGCATTCTCGCAATTTTCACAAGCGAATGATTAAAAAGCTTGAGCGCATTTGCTCAAGTTTTATTTCAATTACAAATGCTAGAATAATATAATGAATATTGATTGGCACATGTTTAAAGCTTCGCGAATTTATTATTATTTAAATTTAGTTTGAATGATAATAGCCCGTGCGAAAGAAATAATCTCGACAATATTATTGAAGTCGCGATTTACGATACCTGCTCCTTAAGCCATTTGGAATGTGGTCTACTTCTGGCAATATGTAGTTTCAGCTCAACATCTTGTATGATCTGCTTTTCTTCAGTGTCAATCAGCAACATTCTGCCAGGCTTCAATCGGCTCTGAAAATAAAATACAATACCAATGATCGTCAACGCACATTAGCTCCGCTAATTTATCGAACAATAATATGACAGCACTGGATGACGGTCCTACAGCTCTATACAAACCCAGTCCCTAAATGATTAAATCATATACTATACATGACATGATTAAAAATAAATAAAATACATGATGTGATTCTCTATCACACACAAAATTCTTTTAATTAAATGTGACTTTCTGTTTCTACTGCGGGCATTCTATCGAAAAAAAAAGAAGAAAAATTAACAAACGAAAATATAATGATTAAAAAGAAAATCGAAGAATAAACATTCTTTTATGAAATCTTAATTAGTTAAATTATTAGAGATAATGTGTTGATCACCACTGTAAAATCAGAATGCCAGTACATAAATGTTCCTCGATGGATATCAATTTTTTTTTTTTTTTT
>JAQQBR010000003.1:3829113-3847318 GCA_030347285.1 Microctonus hyperodae | reverse complement strand
TCTATTAAATAATGCGATTCAATTTCTTTTTTATTGATTTCACACACTGAGAAATAAAATTAATTGAAGCAACGGAATTTATTACGTTGAATTAAATATTTGTTTTAAATGATTAATAATTATTTCAAATAATTCAGATGAATATTATTTATTTCGTATTAGAATATTTTTTTTTTTTTTTCGATGTATAAAATTTATACATTTGAATTGAAATAAATTAAATTCTCGTTTGTTTATTTTGCTAAAATTGTTTTTTTAATTTAATAAAAAACTATATATTGAATATGCCAGTGTGGGAAATGTGGAAAAAAGCGAAAACATATCGCATGAACGTTAAAATTGGCAACAAATTACTCTGCTTGTGATACGCACGCCGCTCTTCATCCTCCACACAGTCATATACATGTCTTGGTTATGTAGTATATAACTATAAATATATACACATACATATATACTTTCCTCTGGCCCAATTAGCGGTTCACTCAAACTCGGCTCAAAGATACTTTTGTGAAAGAAAAAAAAATGGTGGTGGCTGTCGCTCTCCGCGAAACAATTCCGCGCGCTCTTGTTTGATCGGTGATGAATATCGTGAGAGGATCGAGGACGCGCGAGACTCGTCGCGATGTAAACTTTTATCTTATTCTTTCCTCCTCACTATATTTTACATCGTCTCATATTTTTTTTCATCCTCCAAGCTATAAACATATCTTCATACTACACACATACACACATCCTGATCGTTAATACTACTATATTAAACTTCGTCGCGCCTTTTTCACTTAATTTTTTGTTTCATTCTTATTTACGCATAGCCCAAGTTGTGTTTGGAACCACAACACGCGGTAAATATAAATAAAAATAAAACAAAAATCACATCATTGATCTATTCAGCATGCCAATCATAACATGTATATCCATTATATATACATAAATAAATTTTATATATATATTTTGAAAACCCAAGAACAATTTCTCACACGCAAAAGTTCTCTGTATATAAATTCATATCAATATTATTTAATTAAATGATGATAAACATGGATGTTTAAAAATAAATCAAGAGAATCAAGTATTTGATTTTGTATTACATAGACTTTTACTTTCGGTACATAAATATATATGTAAACATGTAACTGTGTATATCTGTGATTTAGTGTCAGTGTTATAGTCTTGTGCTTATTCTTGTTTCGTCGGATGTTTTGGTGAATTTAAGGTGCGCCCTACTGAAAATCCGTCTAGTCACTCTCACTCGTTTCGTATCTTCTCTCCAGAGGCGGAGTCAAAGCAGGTGTCTCGTTTCACGGTCGATAACCTGACAAAAGTCAAGTGCGTCTCGTCGGAAGTTACCGATCCGACGCCTCGAGAATATAACGACGCCTCTGACTTTTGCTTTCATTATTTATTTATTTTTTTTTTCTCAATCTCATATGTTTGTATTTGCAAATTTTATATTAGTCATAGATTAATAGGATCGTTGTAGTCCGTGAGAAAATGAAATAATTAATTATTCATTGAGGAGCTGAGAAAAAAATTTATTTTTTTTTATTTTTAAATTTATTCATGATGATTGTCATTTTGTTTCTATGATTTATTGTATATTCGTACATTAATCTGGTCATTTGCCTCGTCGTTTAAATTTATTGATATGTTGCCATACACATTTTTATCAACACACATACACATATCTATATATCTTCATACCAATATACGTATATACAGATATGTATATTACTCTATGTCAAATATATATTTGTTCTTATTTTTATGTCTATGGTTTAAAGTGGAAAAAAAAAAATATTAAAAGCGATTTAGTACATCGTCGTTGACTGTGCGCGGCATGGGTGAAGGGCACGCGTGTGCACGGCTGGCTCCAATTGGCATTCAGCCAAATGAAGATATTTTCAATGTGTTCCGGATTATATACATACATATAAATATGTATACAAATATCCCCAACACCAGTTGGTCTTCTTGTCTCTCTGCACATACGCATATTATACCCATTTACATAATTGCAGAAAACGCAGAAGCGAAAGACAATTATTACGAGTGCAAATGTAATTTGTCACTCTACATATAACTGCAGCACAGTAGCAGTGAGTGAATGTGAAAAGACAAAAAAATAAATTTCTGTATTCTTTTTATTTTCTAAAGAAATGAAAATAAATTACAGGGAAATATATATCGAACAGTTGAACTGATGCAGTTTAAATGTCAAGAGTGAAAATTGATTATGTATAATTTTATCAGAGACACGTGGAATAAAATGAAACGACGATGATTATGACGTGTGTGGCTCGTCAAGCGGATTAACCCTCGGGACATGCGGACGCACATAGAGTATGTATGAAAGTAGGAATGTGACACAACAAGGGTGATGAAGAAGAAGGTGGAAAGGAGATAAAGCTCACAGTGAGGCAGATAGAGATGTCATGGGCGCGTTTAAATTGGCCGAAGTGGGTGCGAATAGTCAACGTGCGTAAAATGTTCGTCCAAGCGATGATACATCAAAAGCCCAGTCGTTTAAGGGGCTTATATTATTTGGCGCGAAAGGGTTATCAGACCACGCACACCACCGCGATGTAACTGTGCGGCGGCGGAACGAGAGATGTGACACAGGAAGGCTTGGGGGCGTATTTACTTAATAACCAACTCGAACTGAAGCTAAATGGACCACCCCAGGCTTATTGCTAATTCACAGTTGAAGCTTATTATTTAGGATATATTTTTTTTCATTAAATTTTCCCTAATAAATATTACCTATACATGTTGGAGAGGAAAAATAATATATTTTCTTCGGAAAAGGTGAAAGTTTGAGGCAATAAAATTCACCGTAAAATATATATTCAGTCAAATCAGCTGTGTGAAATACCGTGAGAAAAGGATTGAAGGTTTGTGGAAACTTTCGACAAAAAAAATCCACTGCAATAAAGTCAACAAAAGTATTTTCAGTGAGTCAAATAAAATTTTAAAATTATACAACTTTAATATATATTATTTTATGACTCATATAGCGCCAAAAAATAAAAAAAATATCTTTTATTTTTATTTTCTATCTTTAATATTAATGGCATTTTTGTCATGAAATCCTTAAGCGAGACTATTAAATAAATTTTTTTATACATAATTATTTACGATTAGAATTAAACACATGTATAAATAACAGTATGTACATCATTATAATATTCAAACACATGCAGTATTGCCAGTGTGTTCAAATATATATTTCTAAATGATTGCACACCAATTGTTGAGATTGAAATATAGTAAAATAATGACAATTGTATCGAAAGCGACAATGGAAATACTCGGCACAGTACAAACCACAACATACAACCCAAGAATACATACATATATACACACACATATATACATGCATACACGAATATAAATACAATATATACATACATAAAACTGGGCGACTAGAACATGCCTGGAGGCTGATCATCAACAAATAGGGGACTTTGTTACTATATATCAGTACATGTATATTTTGATTATACATATATACCCGCTTTTATATATACATAAATTCATGTTACATCAGAATAATCATTTCTCTTTTATTTTTTTTTTATTCGCTGTGTCATCGCGATCGTTCTGGTGCGTTATGATTTGAAATAGTGCGTGCGATTTATATACTTGCCTGTATATACATATATACACATAAAAAAAAAACGACAGACACAGAGCTGCAGGGCGGGTGCCCCGTTTTCCGGGTGACTTGGCTAAATGGGATCGCATTAGCACATAGTTTCCCCCCGTGGACGCGATAGGAGATTAGCATCTCGATTTTTTTTTTTTTCCTCCACAAGTATATATACTAACGCGCAACCCATAACAGCTCTCACTCTCTCTGTTGTGTCGCGTGAGTTCTCCCCACCGTTTTCCTCTTCTCTACATCATCTATAACATATAAATATATATGTATATCTTATACTTGTATATGAATACACGTACATCATCATTCGCCCTTCAGTCATCGCTGTCGTGTCAAAGCATGTGATGGCAAAGCGGAACATAATACACATATATTAAAGCTACTGTATGCTGTATTATGTATGTATAGATATACATATATATGTATATTTATATATGTATACATAATATTCATGAATTTATTCCAGTTTAGTAAAAGAAAACGCACCAGGTGGTTGCTATATTCACTTTTGAGTATTTTAATCGCGACGCCATGACACTACAATTCTCGTTTGTAATTTTTTTTTTTTTTCGGTTGATTATTATTGTTATTTTATTTATAGTTATTTTTTTTCGTCTTTTATCTTTATTCTACTTCACTATATTTTTATTTTTTATTTCTCATTTTGCAAATGCGTGTTTACAGAGCGCAATGATAATGTGTATACGCGCACGCGCATATCCATGATGTAATTATATTGTATGAAAAAAACAAAAGTTAAAAGATAAGTGATTATATGTATGTATATGTGTATATATACATGTATTTATAAAACGACGACCTTTATGCCAAAGCAATGCTCAACTGTGTCGCTTGCGTTGCTGGTAATCTATGTCTCGTTTCCGGACACCTTTCATCCTTATCTTTCACGTCCAGTGAATATACAATTTTATTAAAGTTGAACGTTGACAAAAAAAAAATAATAGGAACAAAGCAAGTCAGAGAGAGTGAAGAAGAAAGAAAATGCGCGAAATGAATTAAATAGAAGAAACAATTAATGACAAGAAATATTACAGAAATAAATATTAAAAAATAAAATAAAAGAATATACATATAAACTAACAAAATAAATAAAACTTTAAATCCATCAACCAAGTGAAATAAAAAATCTTTCATATAGGGTTAAAGATATATAAATACATACATATACATAGTCCCAAATGGAATGGACATACACTATATAGCTGGGTATAGGGTTAAGTGATGGTAAGCGGTCGTAAGCAGAGGAGGGAATATAAACCACCCTCGAAGCCACGTCGACCCCACATGGGGTTTTAACATCCCTCTGCAACCCTGGCATATACGCCTCCATATTCTCGCGTTCACAATATACACTCTGTATGCCGTTGTGAGTTGGCGATGCGCTCGTTAGCATATCATTTATAGAAGAGGGAGAGCGCGAGGGAGTGAGAAGAAACGCGGGAGACAGAGAGATATATAAATGCGCTATTGCGAGGCGGGTCTGGGCCTGCAAAAGGGGTCGAATCCTCCTCGACCAATAACAATCTATCCTCAACTGTCGCGGTCCCTGCGCGTCGACAATCGTGTGTGCAAAAGGGGTTTTACACATATATAAACATGAATACAGAGATAGATATAAATACATAACCATGTAGGTTATTATATATAGGTACCGTGTGGCGGTACTCTATATGTATACTTGTACACTCGTGCGTTTCTCTATACCTGCAAATGAACCCCCATTTTCCTTAATGTGTACATGTATGTACAGCTCCATCCACGCCTTGTATTATAATCCAATATAATATACTACCCAACTCCACCTAAACCACTTGGGCCCGTTCATTTGTCCGTCCAATAGCTGGACAGCTCAAAGCCCCTTTTAGTTATTCCCTTGCAATTGCGCGCAAACCAAAACCAACATCTATATATGTGTATGTATATGTACATATTATATATTATATTTGTATTATTCGTCGGCACTTACTATACTCTGTTTTCGTTGTCTTCTTTATCATATATGTATGTATATAGGTCTGTATTTTACATAGCCGTCGTTTGGTTATATCTTCTCAAATTACCTGAATATATATATATGTATATATGTACATATATATCTCACTTCTGTCGCATTAACCACACTGCGGAAATATCTACATGACGTATTATTATTAATATCTGTTGACATATTTTTTTTCAACACACTACTTTATCCCAGTGTTCTTTTTATATTCTTTGGTTATTATGTTTTTTTTTTCTTTTTATATTTATTTCTTTTATATAACACAAATAAAGTAAGAGGGTATGAAGGATATATTGCTCGTCAGTGATGGTATAGTGTGTGCATTGTTTGACGTACAGGAATTCGCCGCGGGAAGGGGCGAATGGAGAATAAAATAATAAAAAGAATAAAATAAAAAAAATAAAAAACTTGGCGTAACGCGGAATTGACAGGATGTCGCAGTGGTCTTCTCGTCGTGGCAGTTCGATTCAACGAATAACGGGGATGTGACTCGTATCGTAATACTCAATACTACATGTAAGGGCGGAAGAGAGAGAAAAATAAAATAAGGGAATGGAAGAAAGAGAAGGTGGAAAAAAAAAACGTAGAAAACAAGATGTGAAATAGAGGGGAGTTTGTGTTTACACACGGGCTTTTCGGGAGACTGCACCTAGAGAGAAAGAGAAAAAGTGAGTGCAGAAGCCGTATATATAGAGTAGTTGAACCCAATATATACATATATACATACGTATATATTGGGGGCAGCCAATCCGCATTGCATGCCTCATATTATCCCATAGTCCGTCCATTATTAGCCGCTTCTTTTTTGTCATTTTAAAATGTAATACGTTTGTACCCCCAGGGGTAAATATATATGTATATATATATAAGCGACAAGGACGATGACAACGACATTCATATACATATATATAGAGCTCTACTGTTTTCTATTCGAAATTTTCGTGGCGGAAAATTTGTCCCAATGTCGTTTTTGAAAGGAAAGTAAAAGAGAGCGTTAGACATGATGACAGAGAACATAAGGGAGAGAACATTTATATATATTATATAAATAAAAATTTTTTTTTTCTCTTACATGCGACAACCAATGCTAGTCTCGTCGTCAGTCATACTCGTGTCTCGCTATATGAGAAATCTCAGTTTTTTGGCTGATGGTTATATATGCGGTTGGTTTATATCTTTGCGTCCTTGTTGCGTGCGGTAGAGGATTACTCGTAGTCACAGAATGAGAAGGACCATATAATACTGTAGAGAGGACAACCTCCCACTTTGTTGAGAGTATATATACGTATACATGTATATGAATATAGATGTGTACATACTCAGAAAAATTGTCGTCATTCGGAGAACGTGAACAAACCAGCAGCCCAAAAGTTCTTTTTGTATATGCCGCTGGCATATCAAATTGCATACGACGTATGTACGATAGAAACACTCCTCTAGGATTTTTCAGCGACTGATGACATATATATTATTTCTTTCTATTTTATTATTCGTTCTTTTCTTTGTTTGATTTGGTTTTTTTTTTCATTTAGTTATGTTCAATTATTTATTCATTTTTTTTTTCTTTGAAACCGCGCCTGTATGTAGACAGCATTATGATGAATTTAATCGTTGCAAGGCCGAATATAAGGAATAAGGAGAAAATATATATAATCAGTATGTATATATATTTTTGCTGCTTTGGGAGATGTGTTTTATACTCGAGGGATATATCTGTTCGCGACACAGACCGGTTTATAGAGAGACGCACGCGCGTGCTTATCAAAGTCAATTATTTATACTCGCTTGCATGACCATATCGATTTAATTGAGCCCACGTATAGGCATATATATGAATGCGTGTGCGTGGACTAATACGAAATCAGTCGCAATTTTGTTGACGTTTTGCTGTGAATTTATTTCATAATCCGATGAAGGCTTTCAAATATGTATATGCATCGACTATAATGGAAATAAATATTTGCTCTAAATGTGGATACTTTATAATTTTTTTTTTTTATTATTGCATCTCTTGAGTTGTAATTTTTACGCTTCAAATAAAGCGTATAATAATAAAGCGTGTTAATAGTGTAAATAAATGATTTTAATCTAAACGAAATTGAAAAAAAGTTCGAAAATTCGATGAATTGAACAAAAATTATTTTATACATTTTTTTTTTTTAGTTAAATATATTTATTTTCGATTTATTTATATTATTGTAATGATAGTACGTTATTAAACAATAGTTGAAAAATATCAAAATAAAATTAAACATTTATTAAATAAAAAATAAAACATTAGAAATTTACTTTGAGTAAAATTTAAAAATGTAAAAAAATTTGTGTTCATTTAATTCAATTATAAATTTTCAAAATGCACATTGGTAATACACATGTACATATATACACATATAGGAAGCAAAAATAATACACACGCAATCTGCAAGTATAGCCAGCAAAGAGGAATGAGCTTTTTGTTATGCCGACACTGGGCAATTAGCCACGGCTCGTCGTCTTCGCGGTGTTTGGTTGAATGTGTAACAGTGTATCATGAGCCTTTCTCAATAAAATAATCTTTCTATTGTGAGAACGGTTGCATTCGTCTTGACACACGCTCACGATGATCGATGACCTCAGCTAGATTATATATACCGACGCATCGTCACAATATACCTATAACCGCAGACAGTTTAAAGACAATAAAAACGACGACTCAACCTCATCTAAAACTTCATGCACTGTCTCCATTTGCAAAGCAACCTAAACGACAAGTCATAAACGAAACGCGTGGTAGAGGAAAAGAAATAAGCGATATCTCCTCGGTGTAGTATACATCAGCATGAATCTGCTTTATGACGATCAGACCGCGGGTTTCACGTCTCAACAAGCACGCGCCGGCGCCCGTCATGAGAAGGAAAAAAAAATACTATAAATATAAGAAACAAAAAAATAAAATGAAAAAAATTTAGCATGTGTGAATGTGAACAATTTTTAAAACTCTGTCTTAATAATATATTTACATAGATATATTTATTTATACATGTATATATGTTTTAGTCTGCGATGCGTCGTCACAGAAAAAATGACAATCCGACAATTCTTCTGACATTATATACCCCGTCTATTTTCGTATATGGCTGTGGGTTATATATGTATACATATAGAGATTCTATTCGAGAGACGCGAGCAATGAAAATGAAAGAAAAAAAAAATAATACAACGCCGGCCACGACGAAACAGTAGCATATGTGCGACGTGCGTATGAGTGTATGTCATGTGATGTACGTGCCCGAAATGTACACGACAGTATATTATATAGCACACTGATTTATCGGGACCCTCTCTCTCGATCCTTTTACCCCTTGCGTCGCTCACGAGTTTTGGCCAAAAGTCATTCGACTTTTCTTCACTACACAGCAAAGTCACTAAACTATTAGTAATATATACGTGAAAGAGTATAAGAGAGGTAAAGTGAACCAAAAATTTTCTTGCTCTCTTATTCTTACTTACTCTAGCTCGTATGTATAATTTCTACTTACCTATATATGCATACATATATAATGTAGCTCAGTGACATCGAACGCGTCACTATTGTATGCGCGGGTTATTTGTCTGAAATGCGTGTCTCGAAAATAGAATTATACTCTTTCGTGTATTATATTCTCTGTGGTCCGGGACAAATGTGTCCGTTTCTCTCCCGCAATCTCATCTCAAAATTCTATGGCATGTGTATATATATATATATAACATTGTTGCTTTCGCGTATATTTTATATATACAACCTGCATGTAAGTATAGATGCTTGGAAAAAGTTTTGATTTTTGCGTTTGAATTTATAACTTTACACTATAACTCTGTCGTTGATTGATTATCTTGAGCAACAATGTCGATATGTATTTATATAGAATATATATAAATTATATATTTTTTTTTTTGTTAGTATAGACACGTGTGGTAATATGAGAAAAGATATATGTATGTATAAATGTATATGTATTATATATAAAATAAGTATATCAAAACCTTGCGGTGGTGGATCGTCGTCGCGCACGGGATATGGAATTCGATCTCAAGGGAATACGAGAGGCGAACGCAAGCGCGAGAACGGAGTGATATGGCTGCCACTGCGCGTATATAGAGGGATAAAAAGTGATAAAGGTGTATATATGGCTGCGAGTGTGAGTGAGTTTAGGGAAGGAGAATGATGACGACTACTGTACGACGACGACGACGACGACGATTTCTGTACTGCGGGCTGTTTGCGGAGAAACGCGAGAGCTTTGGAATCACCGCGGTGGTAGATATCTGTTTGCTATTGCACCCCTCTCATCGTAACACTCGATTTTTCAAACCCCGAATTGATATTATATAATATTAATGCCTCGGGTGATGGAGCTCGGCACGCCCGTTGACTGTAAATATATTCGAACGGCCAAAAGCCGCTGCCAAAGATACATATTGCGCTCGCGCGCGTCCTTCTTTCCGTCCTTGGTATATATAAACTTATGGGGATACCTACATATATAAATATATACATATATATAAAGAGTTATATGTAAGAGAAATCGAGCTGTAAAGAGAGTATTTTGATATCTTTAATAAATAAATATTAGAAAAAAAAAAAAATTATCAAGTATCTACTTTGTAATTTTGAAATGATACATTTTTTTTTTTTAATAATATTTATGTAAATTTATATATATATTATTTTTGTTGGATTGTTGACACGGAAGATTTACAAAATTAAATTGGGAAAATTGTTTTAGTTTGAAAATTTTTCATATATTTCATTTTATATAATAAATTTCACGAAATTCAACTGGAAAATTGTGAATTTATTTTTCAGCATTTATATATCTTCCATATATATATATAAATTAAAGTTTACTATAATTTACTCTCCAAATCAGACGAATTTTTAAATATATTTTAAACAATTTATTAAGTCTATAAAAAATTCACAATTTAATCTCATATAGAATTAAATAATTAAATCTAAAAATTTTCTTTCAAGCAATGAAAAACTAGTAATGAAAAATTTAGTATAAATATTTTCCTACGCTTGTCTTTATTATATAAACACATATATATATATATATATACCCACCACGTCTTGTATTAAATGTCACCCTCTTAATATGCATGAAAGCATAACAAATTTCGACATTCATGCGCTTTAATCTTTTATATGCCTGTGTATTATATACAATATACATATACCTTATACATATTACCCTTTTCTTCTCATTGAGTGGGAGAAATTTGTCAAGTCGCTTATGCATATATATAAGGGCGAAGATTACGGGCCCGCGTGTCATGAGCGAAGCTGCCTAATGGCCCGGAAAATTATTACGATGAAATCTCTCTCGTTTTCTCTCTCGTTTATTTCTAATACTTTCTCGCTTTTTCTTATATATATTCACCCTGCTCTCTTCAGCGAACTCTTCTCTCATGCCAACTCAAGTCGCACTCCCTCACTCGTATTTATATATATTATTGGATGTACCAGGGGGTTGTGTCGTTTGCGATTACGGGATTGGCTTTTATTTCTTTCTGTCTCTTTGAATATATATGTGTATGTTTTATATACGTACGTAGATGCATGCATGTATGTATGAATGTATACAGACAGTTTAATACTATTCAGGCAGATATATTTCTTTTCACAATAAATTCAACTCGGTCAAGATAAATTCCAATTCACAAATACCCAACATATTGCTAAAGTGACGCACTCGTTCTTTGTGTATCTGTATGTATATTTTTATTATATAAAAAATTGAGGAAATTTTTTTTTCATACGATATATTTATAGAATGTGATATTTTCTACCTTCTATAAAAAATTAATATTCATAATAATATTAATTAAATATTTAATAAATTATAAAAATTTATTCAGGAAATAAATTATTCAATCAAATTATTACAAATTTTTTTGAGTTTGATTAAAAATAAAATTTTAATAATTATTATTACTACAGTTAAAAATAATCTTTCAAACAACCATAAACATTTACTTGAGATGTATTATTATAGTTAAAATTACAGTAGTAGTGTATATATATTTTTTCCCCTTCACAGTGCAGTGACAATTTTAATTTTGGCATTTAAGCTTGTTTAAATGTAACATTGGGCCGACGAAAAAAGAAATAAAAAAAAATCATAAAAGACAGAATAAGCAGGGCATATGACGGGGAGGGGTGCGCTAAAAAGAAAAAAATGAAGAAAATTGTAGTGTGAGCAGTGCGCGATGAATTACGACCGCTGGGCCGAGCGACCTAGCTGCAGCACTAAAATCCCGACTGATATATTATTACGTATTATTGCTCCCGTTCGGTTATTTATACCCATATAACATAATGCCCCGCGAGATCCAAGACCACAAGAGTCTCAGCTGATAACCTCCATGCTCCCACGAGAGATCGGAGACCTTATCTTCCGTATTGGTCATAACTTTCATTGGAAACCATACAGACAATACACCGCGACTTTTTGTGTCAGTCAAAAAATAATTTATTACATATTGAGACAATTTATATTGAAATAAAAAAATTATATATCTATATACACACATATATAAACGTGTGTATAATATATAAAAAAGCCATTTAGTAATTAATCTTTTAGTAATTCACCGCGAGCAAATGCACAAAGTGCATTAAAACTTATTGCATCATCATCAGTTAATCTATTATAGGTACATGAAAGTATAATAATAAACCAATAAATATTTATTTATTTATATCTCATGACACGCTTGTGTATATACATATACATGCGGGATATATCTATTGTCAATGAAGTGGACGTGAGAGCTGAAGTGAGGAGAAAAGGTCGCAAGCACTTATACGCGCGTACACGACCACACAAATCGCTTTTACTTGTCGTTGTCGTCGTTATTGTCTCTCTCGCCGCATGATCGGGATGTATATATTTTATATACAATGAAAAAGATAGCTAGGATATATACACTCAACGAAAGACTGTCTCACATGTGTGTAAATATAGTGTTTATATGTGCAGTGCTTGTAACTTTGGAGTGATCCTGACCTTCTTAAATTAATTTTAGGGGTATTTATATACACGCAACTAAATCACATGGACTTTTAGTTTATAAATAAAACGCAACATGCGCTTGTGGATATAATTGTATATATACATATGCATTTTTTATATTTGGATGTATATATTCTGTGATTTTTTTATTTTATTTTTTATTTGAGAAGAGATGGATCCTCCAAATGAAAATGCGCTACGCAATGCAGTTTAAATATTTACTCGTAATGCGGACGTCCTTCCGTCGTCACAGAGTGTAGCATCGGGGTGTATAAATGCGACTGCGCTTGTGTGTATCACGCAGTGTTATACGTTACACTGTGTCTGTCTTTCACGCATACCCTTTTTTTTTTCTATCCCCACTGAATCTCCCCATTCCATTAACTACCATCAACGCCCGTTCACTTGCGGCTTTCTCACATTCGCGCATTTGGGATAACAATTCGTCGTCTGGCGTCAAAATGTTTCTGGTGTATGTCTGCAAACGCCAAATACTCGTATATAAGTTACAAATCTCGCACTTTTCGTCATCTTGCACTTATATATATATATAAATATATATATAGACATATCAATCTGACAGTGTATTATTGTTACCACACGTGTTCGTATTGTTTATTTCGTTTTCGCATTTAAAATCACAGACATCAATACAGTTTTCAATCAATTTTATATATAATTATTTTTTTTTTTTTATTATATTTTTTATTTCATTTAATTGTGTTTATTCTTTTACTTCGTTCTATTATATTAAAAATAAATATAATCTCATAGAAAATATCTCACGCTTAATAATTGGCAATTTTTTTATTTTTTAATAAGAATTTTTATATTGAATGAAATTATTATTTTTCAATTATATGTAAATGAATTTAATATCCAAAGTTCAAGGTATTGTTCTAAACAATGATTTCAATCAATAGTTTTTACTTATTTAATTCTGTATATTATAATACATACATATTTACATGTATATATTTTCTTATAATGCACGTTCTACATTGCTGCGCTGTGCCCGAGAGCACATTACGCTTCTAATTATTTTATATATGTATATATATATTGGTAATTAGAATTTCCAACGATTCTTTAACGATGCGAATGAAATATTTCCGCGCTCGTTACTTTGCCGGCGCACAATGCGAGTTATTCCACTGTGCCGTCTAATAATTTCCAACATATACACCATATATACAACGCAAGTTCTAACGAGTTTCGCTATATAGCTCTTCTTCTATTCCTTTCACCGAACTCATTTATCCTATACGTTAATTACAGTCACATCGTGATTTCACACAAGTATAAACATAACTTCAACTATGAATAAAAATAAATATATCCACCTATATAAACATAAACACAAAAAAAAATAATTCAGTAAATATAATAAAACTAAAATGCAATTTTTTTTTATTTTTGTTTTTGCATTAATATTAATTTTTTTTTTTCCTTCAATATATATACGTTAAATGATTAAATATACTAGTACGGTAATTGAGATTTTGAGATTAGCACCGATTGTAACGCGTGCCCAACACTCATTTTATGATAGCCTACATACAGAAAATAATTGTACACAGCAGTCGTATCGCGCACGGCGGCAAAAGTTTATATATACATTTATATATTATACATATTTATGTATTTATATGTATATATACACATTTTACATATAGATATGTGTATGGTATATATGGCTGGTGGAGAGTTTATCTGGAAAATCAACTCTCGAAGGACTTACCTTCGGCATTTAATTACTCGCCGGAAGGATTATCGCGTGACACCTTTTTACACGGTTGTGCAGCTCGCACGCGCGATCTTTTATATAGTTGCAGGTGCTTCAAAGTATCTCGAGATATAGAACTAGAATGACAATTTTATATATATAATTGTCTTGGAGTTATTGATACATTCATCATTGATGTTTATAGTGCACGCGTTAATTGTCATTTAAAAATTTTATTATTCATATTTATAATAACTACACACATTTATTTTATTTTCCTACCTACTAATATCTTTTTTTTTATTTATAGTTATTTATTTATTTATATATTCATTTATTTATTTATTTGTTTCACCTTCAACTTAGTCGAGGAACGATTTACATAATAGCCATACAGATTATTTATCAAATATAATTATCGGAATGTGAATATGTATACTGTAAAGTTTTATACACACATTTTATACCAGATGGGAATTTAATATCGCGTGTGCATATAGCTCGATGAAATCTCATGCGTATCTTTCTGTAATGAGGGATAAACGTTTGTTCTATAGATAGTAGTCGTCCCCTCGGGACTAAATTCTTTTTTTTTTTCCTTCGTTATTTTTCTCCTATTGAACTAAAACTGAAAAAAAAATGCTCAGAATTTTTTTCCTCAAATACGTAAACCATCATGCAGTAGTTTCTATAAATACAAAATCATGGGGACCATCATTTTGACTTTACGAATTATAAAAACGTATATTCTAAACGAAAAATAAATGGTGGAGAATTATAAAACAACAAAACGAACGATACAAAAATAATATACGTATGGTGTTATAGTGTGATGATGCAGAGTGCAAGTTTATTCACGTTTATATTTCTGTCTTAATATATTATATTATACACTTCCCCCATACATTTTTCAGACAGATTGTGAGCCATAGTATATTCTAGAGCCAACGCCATATGAATATATATACATTTAACATAGAAGACTTGTGAAACATAACCAAGATGGAAACCCTATTTATTTATTATATGGCTTTTAAGTTCTGGTTGAGAGTTAAAGTGGGGTGTCGCGGCACGCGCCACATATTTTTCTTCTGTACGTATATGTATGTGTGTATATATATAATATATTACCCTCGATCCTCTGTATCAACCAACTGAACTTCTGTCATTTAACTATTTCCACCCTCAATATGTCATTCTACAATATATATATTATAATACATATAAAATATCTATATAGAAACACTTGAACAGCACAAAATAGATTTTATCCTGATGGTTACAGTAATAATATCACTGCAGCCGGCAACAAAATGCACATTTTTATTTTATATTTATTATAATACTCTCTCTTCCTTCCTCTATCGATGTGTAGTAATGTTTCAATTGCGTCCTCTTTTTTTATAATACATGCACACTTTTTATAAACTTTATAAACTTCCTCATATTTCACCATTTATGTAACAAATTTTATTATTTCACTCGTGCGTCATTGAAGCCAATGAATATACACTAAATTAATTGTTACGACGATGAAAAAATATAATTTACCAATTGATTCAATTATAGAACGTTGGAGTTTCCATCAAATAATATATAATATATTTCTATTGAAAATGAAAAATTGACAAATGAATTTATATTGTTAAAGTGATCATTGTGACAAAATTTCATGAATTCTCAATACATATATATATATTTATCCACATAAATATGTGTTTATATATGTGTGGATGTGCGTGATGGGGAGAAATGCGTGGGCGGCTGCTGGTCAGTCGGTTAAGAGAAACGTGCGCGCAGCTGTGAATGTTTTTCGGGACCAGCTGACCATCAGCTCTCGTTTATTCTCTCTTTATTTTTCTCTGTCATTGAAATGTACATATATATATATTTATACTTATGTGGTGGTGTAGTAGCTTTGTCCAATGTGGGTCCATTAGATGGACACACGATCTATAAAGCAATTTCCCGTTGTCATTTACACAATATAAAATCACGTGCATGTATAAACTTTGCATTTTTTAATTTATATTTTTTTTCTCTTTGAATCTCACTCGATTATTATTTTTCATGAGTATTGTATATAAATATTCCTTGATGTCTGTATTAATTTAAAGAATACATTGCTTGCACTTATGCAAGCTCGTGGATCGTCGTGAGCTTTTAACTTTTACCTGAGGTCTATACTTTTTAATTTTCTTTTATATTTTATATTGTGTACATGTGCATGGCATTTATATTCATTGCGGCCAAGCGTTACCTATCTACTCTACTCCCCCTATTGACGAAATATATAGTTGTATGTATGTATATCTAAAAATACACACTTTTATGAATGTATGTAGGTCTTCTATACATAATGAACGCCCTCGCATAGTGAACGATATAGCTTTTATATATTGTGTATTTATTTTTCAATGGGGACTTTTGTGTGTCTGTAATAAATGCATACTGGAAATTTTAAATGGTTGAACCGTCGGTTAATTTTTTTTTTATTTGATTTATATATTATTATTCATTATTGCAATTTTTATTGACAGGCGAAATTGTATAATGAATATAAATTAGTTGTATTGTTGTTGCACTATGAGAAAATTTTTTTTTTTTAATAAATGACACGTATGAATTATTATAGTAGAAAATTAATTTAATTTTCATACGTACATATTTATATTTATTTTATTTATAAATATAGTGATATATAAATAAAATAAAACTGTATAAGTAACAATAAAAATTCATACATTTTATTTATTTTTTCTATTTATTTATATTATTTACTTTTTCTATTTATTTATTGTATTTAATTTTTCTAGATATTTATTTTATTTAATTTTTCTATTTATTTATTTTATTTAATTTTTCTATTTATTTATTTCATTTAATTTTTCTATTTATTTATTATATTTATTTTTAATTAATTAATATTTTATCGTTAGAAAAAAAAATTATTGACATTAATATATTTCTATTCCATTAAACTCAATTATAATTAATTAATTATGTAAAATAAAAAAAACAATATAAAATAATTTATTATAAACAATTAATATAATTCCAACATTATCTTTACACATAAAAATATCTATAAAAAAAAATATCATTAATCGTTTTAGGCGTTTGAAAGTAATATGATATCGCAAAAAAAAAAAAAATTATAATCGAATATATGTATACATATATACAAGACGTATATATATAGGACGCGATCTCATCACGATGGTATATCATCGACATTTTAACTTGGTGCAGAGTTAATTTTACAACCTCACCGGAAGAACGCGAGAGAATATGTTGGGTGATGAGTTGTGTTCTGCCAAAGCCATTTAAATAATAATTTGCCATAAAGAGTGAGGTGAATATATAGATAAAGAGAAAGATGAGCCATCAAATACAGCACCATAATGCGCCGTAGTATATAGCCTGCACGCAGACTAACATACTTAAATATATAAATATACATATGTGCATTAAGATGATCATATGACCTGTCCGCCTTTGGCCATTTATATATTTTTCTCTTGTTATATTCGTGAGTGTATATACTATTCTCCTTTTCGTATGAGGATCCTCGTCATTCTTTAGTATATAAGTCCAGTTTATATACATATATTCATGTGCATATGTATACATATTCGTTATTGCTGTGATGATTATTGCAATTATTACATCTCGAGTATCGTATGCAGTTGTGTCATAAAAATCGAGGCTCGTTAAATTCAAAAAAGAAAAAGTAATAAAAGAATTATAAAAAAAAA
>JAQQBR010000003.1:3814996-3829013 GCA_030347285.1 Microctonus hyperodae | reverse complement strand
ATATATTATATATATTTTTTTCCCTGGTCTTTTGTCTTTCTCTGGGCCGCGCGCAAACCGTCAAGCTCCCACGGTGCGGTATAAACGCCTCTTGTTCCCAGGGGATCAACCAACCTTCTCACTCGCAAACAATCTTTTCAACCAGCACGTTAAATTTTTATATTAAAGGTCAATGATCCAACTAAAAATAAATATAATATATACATCATTTAACCTTGTTGTTGTTCTATTTAAAATTAAAAGAAATAAAATAAGAAAAGAAAATAAAAGAGAAAAAATAAAAGAAAAATTGTGATCGTTGACATTTAATATATATTACTGGGTGTGTTGAATTAAAAAATAATTCACAAATACACATACACACCATGCTGTCAAACAAAGGAAATATAAATTCTTGAATTCATTCGCAATCAACTAAATTGACGTTCATATAATATTTTCGTATAAAAACAAAAATGAAAAATATTATTTGTTTATTTTTTTATTTTATTCAAGAGATTTATATTAGCTGCATTGGGGCGTCGTGAAGACATGGAGATAACGAGCGCGCACTCAGATGTTAAATATATATATATATACATATATATACATAAAAGTTTCAAGCTGTCGCGCATTGATGCCAATCCCAGGTCATCAGGTACTCTGACACATTGACAGACGCGCCTATACTGTCGAGATATGTCCTGTTAGTAGCCGCGCGTATGCAACTGAATCGAATAAAATATCAGAATATAAAAATATATATATATATATATACACGAATAAATACGTACGTGTGCCAATATAATTTTTTTAGCATTCATAATAGAGACACTTATCGAATTTAATATATTTTGATTAAATTATTTTAGTGACGCAAAGTCTCTTGGCACACAATCATCACCAATATAATTCCACCAAATAAATGCATGTACCATATGGATCAAGAATAAAAAAAATAAATAAATAAACGCCATTAACAAAATGAAATAAACAATTGTGAAGTATGTAATAGCTGTGGACCTATAATGTGCACATGAGTAAAGAGGCAATGAACGACATCGCATCTTGCTTGTATATATTAAGAGGCAATGAACATACGCGCCTACGCATTTAATGTCAAAAAATATATTCATGCGCACGACAAAAGGGTAAGAAACCGGTAAGTCAAGCGCACGCAGCAGAGATCAGTGCAGTATAAATATTTTAATAAATTTTTTTTCTAAATTCCAAACGCTTGTATGCGTTTTCTTTTTTATATTATAATATATATTTTCTCATTTTGTTTAGCGCGGGTCTTTATATAAGATACGTACAATTCTGTGTGTATAATATTTCTCTTATTTTCTTTTTATACTTTATATATATATATATATTATTTGCTCGATATATCCACCACTTATGTATTTACCTCGAACGTGATATAGTCTGGACGTCATCAGATCGCGCGTTGTCGTGCTGATCACGTTGCTCTCTTTTGTCTGTTCACAATCTCTCTTGAAGTTATATCGCGATCTTTCGTATCGATCGATTGAGAATAAGAAAGAGAGAACATGAGATAAGATTAATTCAGGGATAATGTGAGAGATAGAAAGAGAGGCCTTTTACCATCAGGATTTCCAATCGATCCTCGGTTTTATGTATAATATACACACAAGTTTATCTTTACTCGTATCTTTCATGTACGTGCTCGCCAATTCCCATATCGTTATTATTATTATTTTGAAATTTTCTATTCGATAAAATATATTGAGACATTGTTTCAATATACTATTGTAGGAGTATAAAGTATATGCGCGACGACATATTACATACCAAAACGTGCGTTCAATATCGAAAATGTATTTATATGAAGTTTTAATGTTATAGTTAACAATTTTTAAGATTCATGTAACGTATTTGTACGGAATAACAGTTGGAAAAAGGTTTTTGGTTGCCCGTCACGATTTTATTCGTGACAGCTAGCAATGATTCGAAAGAAGAGCTGCCACCTTCTAGCTGTTTTTTATATCCAATTTACTATTAGCGAATGCGTGACTCTTTATACATGTGTTCTATTGTGTTCATTAATCGTGTCAACGCTCGAGCTCATCGTATAAACTTTTATTGAATATATTGGCATGTAGATATGTGTATGCGCGAGTATTGTATCTATCGGTGTGTTATATTCATGTGGAAAAGAACGCAAGATTCAGTGGAATTAAAGGAAAAAATCTACGATAAAAAAAAATAATAATAAATAATGAAATATATAATTCTATATAATACTCATGGCCAAAATGGTAAAGATAAAATCGTGAGACAATGATTTAGAGTAAGTACATTCATTTAATGAACGCATATGGAAAGTAATTAACTTATACATTGTACGAAAAAAAAGTACACAAAATGAAACAATGTAGAAGAAAAAAAAAAAAAAGATTGCATTTAGTAATAAATTATATACGCACAGTCATAAATAAATTCTGCGAGACACAATGAATATTCAATTATTTTGTCGTTCGTTGACGAATAATAAATCTATGTCTTTCACCAACGTTGTCAATTTTTCTTTTTCATGCTTCTTGTATTTTTTATTCTATATACATTCATTTTTGCAACGTATATATATAAGAATAAATATATGCATGCTTTTATGTGAGTACGTGGACATCAATGAGTATGTGTGTATCAAATTAAAATTTCACTTTCTAAATAGTAAAGAAAAAAAAAAAATATTTATAAACTCTTTACATTCTCGAATTGGTGAATACATATATTTTATTTATTATATATATATATACATATACACATGACTAGGAGGCGATACATATGTGTTTAGGTATTTACAATTTGATTTATAGTCTATGAAATTAATATGTGAGATGACTGGTCGAGTCATTAAGCAAGAGAGAAAAAATATGTATGTATAAAAAAAATAAAAGACAACGACGCGATCAAAAGAAGTTGCCGCTTTGACAAATGTCTCAAACTGTGATTACGATCGCGAAGATCGAGGCCCAAAAACATTTCACAGTGTATATAATACATGTAGAATTTCTTTTCCTCACGTAAAATAAATATATATAATAATATCTCGTCACTAAAGCAGTTTTATAATAATATAAAACTTTGTCGTCTACATACATGCATATATATGTATGTATATATATTAATACACGTCCCTATGTGTTATCTAGTAGTAGTGGTCATATACAGGGACACCTGTGGCCATTTGTATTAGCGAGATATCGCGATATTCCGAGATTATAATTCACTATATACAAAATGTTTGATATTACAAATTCGCGCAGAAATCCATTAAAACTCGCACAGTATTATATTTATATATATATGCTTAATATATACATACAGATGAATATATAATATAAAGAGTTATTAGCTTCAACGACTCAATCTTTAAAAATTCCATTAACTAATTCTTTCAAAAATATATTTCATAGATATACACACGTATAGCCATAAAAATATATTATTGTAGATATTTAATATACGTTATATTCTAATAGTTGAAAAAAAAAACTAAAATGTTCCCGATAAAAAATTATATATAACCACATTATAATTCTAATATCGATGAAATTAATGATAGAAATGAGAAAAAAAATAATAAAATATTACAAGAGACGAATTAAAATTTATTCACGACCAATTAAAAATTATCACTAACCCGCGCGGCCTTAAAACAAATTTTTTTTTTCTTCTCTACTCATAATCTGTCCAATAAATCTTGGATACATATATAGCTGTACATATCTAACATATAGATGGATAAATACATGTTTATAAATATTAAGAAAAATTTTAAGATACCAATTAATGTATTCATAAATAAACGTACTTATATAACAAAGTTATTGAGAATATATTTCTATGATTATTTGACACACGCTGCTGGTGTGAGAAAATATAACAAATTGTATTGTGACTTACGTGGTGTGGTTGGTTGATCCTCGATACTCGACAAGGGATTACGTGCGATGAGAGGTCCATGCACCGGATCCTCCTCAAGGTTGGCACGGCTAGGTCGTGCCTGCTTTCTTCTCGACATCCCTCCGTGTCTCTTTTTAGCGAAGCCACAAGATTCTTAAAGGCCACACTCGTCTAATTCCTTTATTATTATTTTCGTTTCTTTTTTTGTATGTGCAATTGTTTCCGTCTTCCGACGGCTTTTCCACCTTTACCGTGAAATAATCTCGAGGGGGGAAAAATCTCTTTCCCCCTCGAACTGCCCGCGTGCCCACCCTCACACTTTTTTAAATCCCCGCGTTTGTATACTCTCAAGGGAAAATTTTCAAGCAGGTTGTCTCGACACGCGGGACAACACACCAAGATGAAGACGCATTGCTTTTATTATATATACATCTAGACATATATATATATGTACATTGATATACGTGTGTATGTATGTGTATTATTCAGTCTCTTGAGTAAAAGATTTGTGGCGAATAATTGAAAATTAATATTATTATTTTTGTGTTTATCACTGTTATTTTTTTATTTTATTTTGATTGAAATATAATCGCGATACACTGAATATTGAAACACTCTCACGATTGAAATTAAAACACTCCTATTTCCACTTTAAAATCCACACGTTAATTATTAAACAATTCCATGCGTTGATATATTATTATTATTATTAATATATATTTAACACGTGAGTTATGCGATTAATTATTTATCAATCATTAATTTTTCCGCGTACAGTTATAAAACACAATCAATTCTCACGATTTATAATCCATGTATTTGTCGTAGTATTATTTTCACTTTAATTTTTTTATTTCTTATTTGAATTCAATATAATTAATGAAGAAACGCACTATTGCTTCGTGAAATTGATAGAATGAAATAAAATAAATTTACACAATTATATATAATTCTTTTTCTTTTTTTTTCTTTATAGAGTTAAAAATAATAAAATAAAATACTGGAGTACGTGAATATTGTGGTTAAAGTCGAAAGAATAATAAACGAATAATTATTTTGGAGTAAAGACACTTGTTTTTTGTCGTTGACCAACAACGTCGCAACGACACTCGATGCCATTTGACGCACGTGTCTTTACATTACATACAAAAGATCCATAATTCAATTTATACATACATATAAATGTATATATAAACAAATATACACATATACATAAACAAAAATATATATTTAAACTCTCTCTTATTCTCAGTCAATGGTGCGTTTAGCCGACAAACGTTTATCAAGACGTACGTGTTGTCTTTTAAATTCTCTCTCTTTACATCTATTTTTTTCTCTCACTTTTATTCACGTTTCTCTCAAATTTAATATTACAATTATTAAATTTTCTTCCTCTTCCTCTTATTCCTACGTTTCTTCTTATTTTTTTTCTTGCTCTTCTTCACCACCACTTCTACTACCACCACCGCCGCCTCTATCACCTTTTTATTATATTTATTTTTCCTAATATAATTCTCCTTGATCCAATATAAATTTAATGTTCCTTCAAATTTTTCACTCGCTTCACGGCAGCTGTTATCATCATCGACTTCATCATACGTATAATTGTACGTCGATGGATCATTGTGATGGTGTGCCTTAGGCCAATACAAACTATCACCTACTCTCAACATGCGTGGCGCGCATCACATCCATATATATTCGCGCATGTGTACACATATAGACGACGTTCACACGCGTGTACCCGATGACATGCGTGACGCTGTTCAACAGTCAATGTATAATTATATATATCTATATTTAAGTATATACGTTTGTATATAATTTAAATGCACTCGCGACTAAAATCAGTGATACAACCCGATGAATATGTAGACACGTGCACAATAATTGTTTATGTAATTATTTTCGAAATAATAATTATTATAAATCACCCGCGATAAATATCAAACACATTTAATAAATATTTAAATATACATATATACTTTATTTATGTACATGTACATATGGATATATACATACATATATGTATGTATGTTTGTATATATGTATATAGATATATCGTATTATATGTGAAAGATAAATAAAATGTCCTTCGTTTATTGTATTATATTATAATCGCGAATATTCGCGGGGGCTTAGATGCCTCGAGTCGGCCGGACGACGGACGGACCAGCTCTGGGGGCCCGACGTCGCGACGCCCCTCTCCGCCGTCCACTTCCACGCTCAATGGTAGGGCAAACGCCCTGCGCGCGCTTCTCCCCACCGCTAACAATTTTAAACGTGACTCTCGCCCTCACGCACACAGCAAGTACGGGACAATCCTACATTCTCCCCACTACTATTATTATTCTGCCACTACCATCACATTGCGCATCAGCCGGATATCAAACCCCTATACACATATATACACAGACACTTTATCATTGCCGGTGTACATTGTATACTATAAACATTCAAATAAATATGTGTGTGTGTAAAAATTGAGAGAGCAACCCTCAAGTTTTTTTCCTTAATTATTGTATTTTTATTTTTCAAAAAATATGTTTTTTATAATTTAGTCATTTTTATTTTCTTTATATATACATGTAGATAAATTATTATACACTCTACATTATATATAAATAAATAAATAAATAAATAAATAAATATTGCTATTATACTATAATTATATATTATTGTTGTTATTTTTATTATTGATTTTTTTTTTATATGTATTTATATAAATATTATATATTTTTTTATTTATATCTACACACATTATTATACACTACTTTATTTATAAATGAATAAATAAATAATTAAATAAATAAATATTGCTATTATTTTTATTATTGATTTTTTTTTGTATATATTTATATAAATATTATATATTTCTTTATATATATGTATAAGATAAATTATTATATACTTTACATTGTATATAAATAAATTATTTAATTAATTAATATTGCTATATTACTATTATTATTATTATTGATTTTTTTTTTCAATTATTTGAGTGAGTTAAATATGAGTGTATTTTAACTGAATTTAATTTTGGATAATATACGGGCTTATATATATATATATATATATATATACGATTCTGGTATTTATATTCCGTCAGTAATAAATAAAATTTATGTTGAATGACTCAAATTTTTGTATATGTGTATTTTTTTTTTTATGTAGTGATATCAAAATCTTTATTCTCTCTTTCTACACCTTTTCCCCCTTTTGTCTTCACGTATGGTCCCCACCATTTCTCATGTATATATAGCGATTATGTGCTATATCATTCTCTCGTGCGCTCTGTCTTATTCCCTCTCCTCAATCGCTCGATGCCGCGATTTCTCCCACTCTTATACAATGAAATTGTAGGCGTGGTCTCTTTTAGCATTGACTCCACCTCCTTATGCATTATTATTGCCAACCACTCAGGGTGCTGTGCTCTATGATTTTATATGCACGGCGTATTGCCATCGGTAGTTTAAACTATATACACATTCACAATATCTATGTATATATGTGTTTGATATATAGTAATATATATTTGAGGTCAATATATACACTAGTCGTGTGCTAATATTGTTCTAAATTTTCAAATGTCATTAGAATTTTATCATTCAAGTACTTTTGATTATAAACATGCACACGTTTAAATATATAAATATTTAGAGTAAATATACGGTGAAATACTGTTGCTTTATATTGTGTAAACAATGGATTATTGGAATGTGCGATGCAGGTAAAAGAATTTTTGAGAGGAAAAAAGGTGAATTGGACACTGGGGCGCCGGCGCCGGGCGGCACTTTTCGCACCTGCAGTGTATAAACACATTTCTCCCACTTTTCTCTTCTCTCACGTCCACGATGAACCTGTGCGACGGTGGTGTATGTATATATATATTTTTTTTCTCTCTTTATCTTCGTCTGGACACTCTCTAGATCGGGCCATTCATGAAGAGTGACGTAGTGTACAGTAAAAGACAGGAAAGAACCGATGAGGAACAATCACGCATAACAGGTAGACGTTATGCTCACTCAATCTTATCAGTTGATCTTTGTAAGATACATATTTATTCACATCATTTAAATATGCCGATACATAATTTTTTTATTTTACATACTGCATATATATAGCTGTGAAAATGTGACATTACGTATAGTGATATATTATGCGAGTGCAGTGTGAATAATTTAAAAAATAAAAATAATCAAATACTATTTTGAAAGTTAAATTTTTTCGTTGATTGGAATGTCGAGAAATGTTTCATGCGATGGTTGATTTAATTTGTTTTATTGAGGTTTTGAATAGAATATGACGTATTCATGAGGTGGAGAAGCCGACCAAGGGCGCGGGAATTGTCAGGCAGATGGCGGAACGATAGCGGTGGATGAGAGGAAGAGAGTAAAAGAGAGCGCGCGCACACTTTTAGTTGCTTCGCGCACACGGAGAAAAACACGAAATAGTTTAGCCTCGCTCCAGGCGAGACCGGACCTGTTTCCTATCACCTTTCTTCGCTCCGCTCGAGCATCAGCCATACACAAAGCAAACAAGGAAAGACAGAGAGAAAGAGAGAGAGAGAGCTAGGAGAGTGCGCGCGATCAGAAGCTAGACCCCCGCGCGACAATAAAATCCAATTCGACGTCGATTTATATCTCTCGCGCGACAGTGATACTTTTTTATTTACTTCCATTATTTTTATATTTATCAAATTTTTCATTTTTTCATTTAATCCCAATTCAAAATCGTCTGGTTTATTATTTTAAACTTACACATACAAACACATACGTATATAAATTTACAAATTATAACAAAAATGGTCACGGTCATTCGTCCATGTATGCAGGATATTTATTTCCACGAATAATTTGACAATTCGGATGGAATTGATCTTTGAGAGTGGAACAAAATGTCTCCTTGTTGCGATCACGTTTTTATCCATATATCCTTGTACATTTAGGTATATGTATCACATACATGTAGACATTCCTCTGTCCTTACATCTATCTCATGCACAATATTGATGCAGTCGTGTCGTGCGCGCGTAATTTCTTTAGAAGCTGATGCGATGCACTACAGTCCGTTCTCGTGGACGTGAAAGAGCCGCGGGTCCGCGCTCTCTGCTGCAGCCGGCTGCATTTTATTATGTCGCAAACGATCGACGCGATTACACGCGGCAAATAAAATAACACGCGCGCGGGAAAGTAACATCAGAGAAATATAAAAGTGTAGTGGCGGGAGCGTAAGGGGTATGTGTATAAACATGAGAGTTAGGGAAAGGGTGAAGGGAGTAATTGCATTATAGAAAAGCGTTCCTAAACGCATTCACGTGAATATAATAAATAAGTATACCTATATATGTATAATATGTATATATGTGGGGTGAATATATACTTTGTTCATGAGGTCTCTACGCATCAATGATGAGAGAGGATCAGGAGAATGTTGGAGGGAGATAACGACAACGACAATGAAGAAGAAGACGACGACAAGTGACGTTGCTTTATGAGTCGCTGTCCATGAATAGTATATATGGCGAAGAGTTGTATTTGTTGACTTGCATGTGTATATGTATCTACATGTATATATGTACGTATATACTTTTGATGTCTCGTCAGAATGCGAAATGTCCGCAGCTCTCTTTTGCACTTTAATTCCCTCTTCTTTTCATTTTTGTTTGTTACTTTTTTTTTTTCCTCTACTCTCACTCTCTACTGTGCTTTCGATTCTCACTGAGGCGTCGTCACCACATCTCGTTTCAACGAGCACTTTGTCGTGTTTTTCAACATGGTTTTACACCTGTATTCGCAAAGTGGACACGTAATTTTATTCCTCCATATATGTAATACCAAAACAAATACACAAACAAATATTTTGCAATATAATTTCACTCTTCTATATTATTCATTTTCATTTTCTTTTATTTCTATATTATTGTAATGTATGTGTATATTTTTTTTATTTTAGCGTTGTCGATGGATTAACTTCAATGTATTTATGGTGGATTGTAAGACGTGAACACTAATCTTTCAAAAGATCTTCAACCAGTGGGACAGATCTCGATTGGCTAATGAGAATTCATGCTGGTTATTCTCTTCGATCCTCTCTCATTCTATATACTCTCTGAGTTCTCTCGGTAAATCGTGGTCGTTGTCGTCGTTGTCAATGAGCAAAAATCAAAAATAAAAAAAATCTATACAGTCACAATAATAAAAATGAAAAACATTTAATACAAATATCAAGATTATAATATTAAATAATCAATTCATAAAATAATTTATTTCCAATGATTATATTTCGACGTGTCAAATCAACTTACAAACATACACATAATAAATAATAAAAAAAAAAATTGAGAAATATAAAGGCGAGGTGAAGGTAAATGCTTTGTCATTGAGAAACATGCATGTATAAATAAACAAATACATACATATATATAAACGTAAATATATATAAATGTGGCCTTGTTGCGTTCGTTTGAATATAACAATAATAATATATAATGCTGGACTATTACGTTTGTAACGCAGAAGAATCAAGAGGAGACGCAAGGTTGTGCTCTTGGCGAGCGCATTGAACAGCAAAAGCAACTATACAACAGTAGTAGTAGTTGTAGTTGTAGTAGTAGTATAGGCCCAGGGCACACAGCTCTCGGTCTCGGGTCGACCGATCGTGGATCTCGGTCGCATAAATTTGTTTTAATTGCCAGCGACGTTACATTTTGCTTTAATTATGCCGCATTATCTGGGAGGTAAATTAGGTAGGTCCAGTTCCTCGGACCGTCGCCCTCTTTCCTCCTCCACCTTCTCCCAATATATGTATACCCTTTCTCTCATTCTCTCTTTCCATCGTTTACTAATATTTTTTTTTGTTTTCCATCCACCACACATTATACTCCCCATCTCTTTTTTTATTTGCAAAGAAAAACGACGATATGAAAAAAGACACAAGGGGAAAAAAATGTATGAAATAAAAATAATAAAATTAAATCGAATGAACGAGATAAATAAATCAATAAATAAAGGAGATCTTCCCCCATGCATTTTATATATATATATTTATATACATATATTTACTTTTTTTATTTTTCAAGTATAGTTATCTATATGTAATATATATCCGACGTATAAAATGTTGGCGAAAAAAAGTGTCCCATCTTTATTTACATTTTTAAAATAAAATATGTAACATTGATTTAATTTTTTTTTTGTGTATTTAAATTATCTAAATTTTTTTTTTGTACAAATATTTTATTGTGTGATATGTTTTCAAATAAATATTCACTAAATTTAAACATGCACTCGAATTCAAAAAAGGTAAATGATATTTCAATTCATACAAACTCACAAAAACATAAAAATTAAATTTATAATCTCATTAATAAATTTATAAATAAATACAATTTATTTTGTGACAAATATTTTTCACTTTCTGATGCACTCCAATTTCCATATACATACATCCACGAAAATATAAATGCATATTGTGTTCTTTGGATGGTCCATCTATTTTTTTTTATTTTTTTCCACCCTTTTTTTTTCTACAAAATTGTTTGTTGGTTTCAAGACTCGAAAGAGCGTGTGACAATTTACTCGAGCAATCTCCAAACTGTAGAAAGACTGCATTGCCCTTATCCATTCTCTCTTTTTTTCTTTTATATACATGTCCATATACATATATAAATATCTATACATGCATATGTGCATAGTGATTCGTATCCTTTTTGCATGGTTGTTCTTTTCCCTCCTTGTATGTGATCGTCTTCGCCGCACCACCACCACCACCACCACCACCACTAGTGCGTTTCACCCTTTTCTTTTCCTTCTTATATACCTTATGGCCGCGTTATTTATGCTGGGTCCGGCTAATAAACATATGAACGCCCGTGCCTTCCCACACAGCGTCGACCCGACGTTGGACGTGTACGAACACGGATGCCCGGTTCACGATCACTTTAAAATGGAGAGAAAAGAGTGAGAGTCTCTCGTCCACGCATACACACATATATATCTGATATATATACATCCGTTGAATGCCATACGACCATGGACTTTGCATTGTCTCTCGTCTTATTAACATCCGCCCAGACGATATGTCTCGCGCCTCTTATACTTCCTTTCATCCCTATTTTTTCATCCTTACTTTTTAAATCTCTCTACATTATTTTTCATAATTCTTACAGTCGTTATTATAATATACAAATGATATTAAATATATACATACACAGGATATATTCATATATTTATTAAAAATGTTTGCGTATATAATTTTATAGCAGATGTATATTTTTTATTGTCCCACCGCGATTGATTTTCCAATTTAAAAAAAAAGGTAATGGCTTACAATATTTATTAAACCACTTGATAAATTTTATGACGTTGGTATATTTTGCAGAATGAATTGTATCAAATGTCAAGAGATTTGTAATAATATTATTCAGACAATTACAAAAATAATTTATGACATAAAGTAGCGATATAAGTTTCCTGTAGATATAACGAATATAAATGACAGCGGGTGTATATATGTATGTGCTTTAAAAGCGTGTCGGAATCGAAACGAACAAGTCGCTTATATATCAAGTATACATATATGAATACACACATACATATACAAGAAGTAAAAGACATATACTCAACCAGATGGGTGTAGAGCGAGCACTGTGGAATAATCTCTCTCGTTTGCCTCTTTGCCTTATATTCTCTTGCTGTCTTTCGCGTTCTCCGCACTTTGCTCTCGCATTGGTCTCCTCTCCATCCGCGCGCAACTTTACGGAGTGATTTGTGAAGACGCTCCCGCGCTCGTAATCACGTGGGATCTCCGCGTGCACTGTCGCGTTTGCGACGATCGAGAGACAAAGACAACATAACGATGAAAGCAGAAGGAAAAATAAAGAAAGAATCAGAGACGAAAGTCAACGGGGTCTCGCGCCCGAAGAGAGCACGTATATATATGTATATAGTATATATATATACATATATATGTATATATATCCATGAAGAAAAGAGGGAGACCGAGAGCAATTCTTATTGTTATTATAGGGAGTGATGGGCGGCCGCGATCATGGCATGTTTATGCGTCCAGATTCGAAGCAGCCACGGCCTTGAATGCATTGCTGCCATCCCGAATCAGTATAGAGGTCTTCGGTCTTCGTCCAAGTCGCTTATTTCGTTCGTTTATATATACCGCGCTCTTTATCTCCCTCTTCTCATGCGCTTCTCGATCGCTACAATTTTTTATTTAATTTTTTTATTATTGCCAGTGAAGAGACGTCATGACAACAGAAATAAAGCAGAGCATCAGAGAGAAAGAAAGGGAAATAAATATGTATATATGTATAGAGGAGAGAAAGAGCCGCGAGCATTCTGAATGCCAGTCGAATCATCGGGGGAGGCGCGCTTCGTCACGAATAAGTGTCGGGGGTGGTTTTTCAGTTCTCACGGAACGACCATCGAGTGAACGAGCCAACACCACGGCCGATTATTGCCCTCGCGTGCCTTTCGAAAGCATCAGGCATGCCAAGCGAGAATGGATATATATGTGTGTGTATATATGTATATAAATAAGAATATAAAGACGGAGAGAATGAGATAACACGCTGCCGGGAGGAAGATTCTCATCCGGGATTGT
This sequence comes from Microctonus hyperodae, assembly GCA_030347285.1. NCBI lineage: Eukaryota > Metazoa > Arthropoda > Insecta > Hymenoptera > Braconidae > Microctonus > Microctonus hyperodae. The sequence continues at coordinate 3,815,483 of JAQQBR010000003.1, read as the reverse complement.
ATGGCAGATATAGACTATAATTATGTTAGTATTTCTGAGGTACAACCCTTAATTTTTATAGTCAATTGCGATCAATATTAAGCAGTTGTCAGTCAAAACTTTTGACAAGTTCAGTTTTAAATAAAATAATTGTATATAGGTATCGTCAGAGAATATTCATGGTTGTTATAAGAAAAAAAAAAATTGTAGCAAGTCTCGTATTGAAATTGTGATTTATAGTTCATTTAATTATAAACATTTTATATATCAATTAATTAATAGATAAAATGTTCAGTTGACTATTACAACAGTTTTAATAATTAAATAATATAACTATTCGATATTAATTGATATAAGAACGTGCGATAATTATTTTCTTTATTTATGTCTTATTTATACGTAAACAAATAAAAAATTTAATTCATCATCTCAATCTTGTTGATTAATTAACTCTTTACAGAGTCAATCACCTCATTAACATTCGATTATTATAACAAAATAAATAATT
>JAQQBR010000003.1:3774179-3814843 GCA_030347285.1 Microctonus hyperodae | reverse complement strand
TACAAATACATAATAAATGTACATTTATATATGTAATAGAATAATTAATAATATTGAATGAGTAATTTAGAGTAATGATTATGCGTGTTTGTACGCGATTATGACACGATCATTTGCAGATGTTACATTAATAAATAAGAGCCAACGACGCAAGGTAACGCCACACCAGTGGCATATATTATAGATGTACATCATCATTCTTGGTATATATACATATATGCGTATTTATGAATTTATATTTATATACATATGTATATAACATATATAAAGCGACGATTCAGGGCGTGGCGAAAAGCCGCGGGGAGCCCCTGTTGGGAATAAATTATCAGCATGCGGGGCGGGACCCATTCTCGCACAGTTATTATTTCTTAATAGACGAGCAAACAAACTGTTCACGCCTTCTCATGAAATAATCTTTTGATTAAATCATCGCCACACATATAACAGTCGTTGGAGGCGGCGATGGTCGCTAAAAAAAAAATAAAATAAATATATTGTCTAATTTACTTCTCACTATGAATAATACAAATGAATATACATTTAGAAAATTTATTCATTGTTGAAATTTCTTGTGTTTATAGTAATAAATTTTTGTTTCACTTTAAATTAATGATTATGATGATAATAATGAAAATAAAATATGGTCATAAATATGTATTATATGTAGATATATATACCGTAATATATATTTGTAAATAACGATCGATTTATCGTTGAATGAACGTTGGCATTTGTGAATATCGTATACGGATAGGCAGAATTAATTAGCGATATCAGCGCTATCTACTGTGCCATTAGTGAGAGCCGCACGCCGTCTGCCACCGTGCAATCCCGTTGATATATATTTACACATTATGTTTATTGAAAGAAAAATTGAATTAAAAAATAAATAAAAATTTGCGGAATTGAAATGAATATAAAAGTTTTAAAAGAAATTATTTCGGGTATTATAAAAAATCCTGCAGTCAATTAATAAATACCTAATCATTAATTCATTAATCCATATTAGTATATGACATGGACTATATAGAATATATGTAATATATGTCTTATAATGTTGATCATTATAGACATACATAATTAAAAACAACGCCTTGACCAACTCCTGTGTCTCTTTAATATACTTTCATTCGTTAAAAGTTATGCAGTGAGCTCGTCGAGTTGGAGCGATCGTGTCCACCCAGCGCCCTGGTCGCTTGCTCGATCCCGGTGGTCCCACGCCGTGTGCTTTCGATCGATAATCGCGCGCGCGTACGCCAATATCTCCAATCGACTGTGTATATAGGTACTATATATGCGGCCATACCATTCTCATTTGCCTCTTCATCTCTGTATACACATAATAATTTTTTTTCCCCTGCACAATTTATCAATTTTATTTTATTTATTTATTTTTCATACGTTTGTCACTTCACTTTTCTATATGTATACTGCATTCTGTATATAAAATAAAATATGTATATGAATATATGTTTGGATATACGTATAAGAAAAAAATTAGAAAAATAATTACGGTTCATTTCATTGAAATATTTTGTTGGATAGGCAACTGATAAGCTTTAAATATTTAATGACAAGTAATAAATTTATGGAAAAACGACCGGATGTACCGCGGCAAGACAAAGGCACCCGAAATATGTAAATTAGAGTAATGCGAGGTATATATATATATTTATGAAAAAAATAAAGGGAGAAAAAAAATAATAAGGAGGGAAAAAATAAATAAATAAAATTTGGACGTTAAATTTATAAATTTTTCTACCTGGTCGCGACTGGTTAAAATTCTCTCACTCTCTTCTCAAGTCACCCTCCCTCGCGTCCTAGTCCTCATCGCTGGACCCCAATTTAGATTCTAACGAGCGTGATATATTTTGGATGATCGTCCCACGTTTGAGATTACTATCGATATACCCGCACAATCTTCTTCCTGAATATACTCCGGACGCGCTTGTCGCGCTCACTAAATTTCTCACCTGCGCCTTCATCAAATATATAGCATATATGTATACATATATATGTATACATTTAAATATATGCATAAATATATTCACTAACATATATTTGTATATATGTATTCGAAGATAAATAAGCACAGAAAACATACAAGAAAAAATTTTTACAACTCAAATAAATATAAACTTTTTATTGTTTCAATTATCATCAGGAAAAAAAAATTATTCATCGGTGCTTAGATCATTGATTCATTTTTAGCAAGAGAATAATTCTATGTATATATATATTCATGATGAAAATTATGTGTATGTGTATATAATCGAAGTTTAAAAATGCAAGAATTTTGACCAGGTGTTAATTATATACAGTATGATACAGTGGAATATATATGAAAATCCACGTATGTATACATGTAAAATTTATAATATATTTTTTTTTTTCCTTTGGTTTCCATCCAAAACAATTTATTGTACACATTTGAAATATGTCAAAGTCATGTATGTATATAATACAGCTGTATAAAAACATAAAAATGAGTGCGTGGACGATAAAAATACATATTTCTTTCCAGCTTTTTTGGTATGGTACCATCATAAACTTTTGAGATAACTAAAAGCATCGTTGGAAGTGTGTCTGGACGTATTTCCAAGAATGTATAATTGATAGAGTGGTAAACTGACGAGGGCAAATGCCAGTGTAAAAGTTATACAGAATAAGATCTGAAATGAAAAGATGAAAAAAAAAAAAATAATAATAAAAGAATAAAAAATAATAAGAATGAGAATATAATAAAAATATATATAAGAAGAAGACTCCATATATATAATTTTACACAACACCTTTAAACACATACCTATACATATATACATATTATAAAAGTATATATTATTGCGGGATAGTCTTAATACGGTAATAAACGATGGATCGAGCCAATAATAAAGTGATAATAAAAGTAAAAGTAACGAGCGATCGTCGCCGTAGGGAGTTTATTACACACCCAACCCTCTATACATATAAATGCGCACGCTCGCAATATTATAAACGCACACATATATGTATATTTATTCATATAATTATTTTTCGTTGAAGATTAAAACGATACCATTATACCATGCCAAATGAATCAAATCCGGCCGAGTGCGTTGATAAACAACATTGGTTAGATGATAACAACTAATAAAAGAAATATCTTGGGTGGTGGTTAAACGTGGGAAACTATTAATGCAACAGTGGACACGACTGACAGTTGGGGGTCCATTTTTCTTTCTCTCTTCCACCCAACATCTCTGTATATTCATATAAACATTTACCATCCACGTTGATGTTAATATATTTATATGTATTTATAAGTATACATATATTATACATATATTATAGTAGTATATAATATGATACGTAAAGTCAGAAGCCATCGTCCAGCATCCGGCGTTAACTCATCTCACGACGTCCCTTTACGGCAGATTTTAATTTTAACTGCCGCCTGGTCAAGACCGCGACCGACCGTTTATGTGAGCCCAGCGTATAATTTTTATCGGTTCATCCGATCTTGGCCGAAGCTCCAGGCCAAATATTGCGGTGAGATTATATATATTTATATGTATATATGTGTAGATATGGATATATGTTATTTTGAGCGAGAGGAAAGGAAGAAGAGAGATGTGCTGAATGGTGAAATGAATATAAGTGAATGAGAAAGGGAGAAAGATTCTGGAAGCTCGGGATATTTGTATTTTATTTGTGTATATAACATTTGTTGCGCGCATATATATACTCTGTGGATATATATGTATGTGTATGTGTGTGTATGTATGAAGAAGAAGAGTGAGGTGGTGAGGTCTCCTTTATAGATTTGTAGAATGTTGTAAATCAAACGTTAATGGGATACCGTGTCCAAGCATAAAGAGCTTGAAACAACGACGAATAGCGATAAAGATAGAATTTTTTTTAGATGTATGGGATTATAACGCAGCTCAGGTATATCCTTCCAATCCTCGCTAGGTTATTCCACTCTTCTTTTTTTTTTTTTTACGTATAATATAAGGATAACATCACGTTAGTCATAATTGTTCAGCAATTTTTGTGAATTATATCTACATTTTTATTTTGAGATTTATTTACGTTTTATTTTATTTTATTTTATATCTGTTAGGAATAATTAATTTATGTTTCGTTTAGTAAAATAATTACTGCTTACAATTATGTTTATACTTCGTTATTAATTTTTAAAAATTAATACAATAAATGTTATCTTGAAATAAATTTTTATTAACGAAAGAAATAATTCTTTCAATTGTTTAATTAAATATCTAAACTGCTGATTGTTTATAAAAATTACCAAATCCATAATTTATTTTTACTCCAAAAAAAAAAACAAAATCATAACACTCAAAATAATTGCTGCAGCGCACACTTTTATAATCCACTGTAAATCCATACTTATATACGCGTTGGGTGGCAGTTTCTCCACAGGTATTCGCTGTTACAATCGTAATCGCGCGTGTCGCGACCTGAAATAAGAACGCGTGCAAAAGAGAGAACAAGAGCAAAACAGTACACGAGTGAAGAAAAAAAAGCCGATAGACATCGTAATAAAAAAAGAAAAACAAATAAATAAAAATAAAATACTCATCGATGCTGCGAAGGAGTGAGATCTTGCGTTATGTCCACCATTGGTCACATACAACTCGTTGGATCGTGGCACGTTCTCGCCCCAGCGTAAAGCCATATAATGTTTATATGCCGATGAAGCATGATGGAAGAAGAAAAGAAAAGGCGAGGTTGAATAAAAAGCGGGCGTTGCTCATGCGCCAAATGCATTGCGGCATATACTTCACCATCTCCCCATTCACCTATATGTATACATATATAAATAAATAAATAAACAAATAAACACATATGCAGGTAGATATATATTTATACTATATACAGATATGGTTCAATTCTTTCGCGATGATTTTTCAGAAGTCGATCATGGAGAAGAAGACGCCGTTTAGGGAATGTTGACCATTGCCGCACACGCACATTTAATTTCTTCCTGCCTTGCAGTTTATTTTATATATTTATTTACCCGTGTGTAAGTGTAATAGCACGTGCGTATATATACTGCATATATCTCTGTTGACCACTTCTTATAATTTCCGTAAATGCCGTATATTTAATAGTTTCACTGGGTTTTCTATATACAAGAACACTGCATTCAATTGCACACGTATGAGAGTTAACCAAGGGAGGTCGCGTTCATTGCAATAAGATTGTTGGATCAGCCAGTGCAGCACAACTGCTGTTGTATATTTCTCCAGGTGGTAGGCATTATGTATCGCCATGGGACGTCCCGTTTCCGTATAAATACATTTTATTTATAATGTATAATGCAATCGATACTTTGTAATTGATTAAATGTATTTTTATCAATAATGTATATGATGAATTTATTTTGGTACATCTGCAGATAAAAATTGAATAAATTTACAATTTTTTATTTAAATGTTTAATGGATGCTTATTATCATATTCGTCAGATCTTTGTTGAATTTTAATATTTTTATAAGACTATATTATATTCGTGTGTATATAAGATTTTTTTTTTTATATTCAAATATTTTAATACCAAAATTTGAAAGAAAAAGAAAAAAATAAAAACATCTGCTGTAGAAATTTTTATCTTTTTTTTTTTTTTTTATATATATATTTTTCTTTCAGTTTTATTTTCACGCTACACTTAGTGGCATATTAGTGACTCAAAAATGACAGATTCATCCAAGCGAACATTTTGAGTTACCTAAAATGACATTCTTCATACATATTCCTCATATAATTTCTCTTATTCCAGGATTATTTTTCGTCCAGTTTATATTTTATACATATGTGTATACCTATATATTATTTGTATACATATACGTTGGCAAATTATGTGCAAGATGAGGGGGACAGCTGTGGCGATTATCCGTTGCGACACAGGAAAATACATGACAAAAATATTATGAACCTCGAGCACTGAGCGTGTCATTTTTAGAACAGGAATGCGTATACACATATGTATATATATATACATACAATATGTACATCCTTAACAGAGTGATGTAGCTCTCTGAGGCATGAATTTTCGTGCAACAAGTTGCCTATACTTACCGATCTACAAAGCCATCCAAGCGCGCGGCAGTGTCTCTTCTTTCTTTACCTTCTTTTTTATTTCTGTTCCTGTACCTCAACTGTATATATATAATATAACCGCCCAGTTTTCCTCGTCACTCGCTCTTGTTTACACGATTTCATCTCTCTATATCTCGTGCGTTGTCGCATTAAACGTAAAGCGTGACAAAAAATATTTTTGTTGACGAAAAGTGCCTCGGGCAAACGGTTACCATAACACCGCGCACTTTCTCTCAATTTTCATTCTCCCCTGTATATGTATATATGAATATGTATGTAGGTATATATATTTTTTCTCTTTCTCCTCTTAAACCATTTACTTACGGTTCATAAGAGTGTTCAAAATATTGTCGCGTGTATTTTTCAATGGCGGTTCAAAACGATGACGATGATGAACATTAATCCAAGATTTGTCCTACAAGCCTCTTTTTGAAAATACCCTCAACTAGTAAATATACGTATGTATATTTTATATACCTGGTAAATATATAATATAACTAACCACTACTACCTTTACATATTTTTATTTATATATATATAATTCAACGATTGTATAGATAGATATTTTCCTATATATTATTTGCACATTATTAGTTGTGAATTGTGCTCGTGCTTTTGTCAAATAATTTTACAATGTCCTTTTGCGGATCACTCCAAGTTGGAGGACAAATTAAATGGAGATTTTTTCTATACATATATATATATACTTGTATATTTTTCTTCTTGTTATATTGCCGCGTGGACTTTTAAAAATAGAAAACATCCAGACGATTGAATGCATGTTCGTTTCTTTGGTTCTCGTATTTGAAATGGTGTGTAAAGGTGATGAGAAAAAAAAAGAAATAAAAAAAGATTCATCAGTATTACCTATATATATATATTTTTATTTATTTTTTATTTATTTCACGACGATGGTCGAGCCACCCCCAACCGTTATACACGGTACCATTTTGAAGCCGATAAATCACAATTAATTAGCCGAGCGTAATGATGTGGCATGTCGACTCCAATTGGTACGAGGTGGAGGAGGTGGAGGAAACTCGCGAGCGTTTAGCTCTCGCGTGTAACCAGTAGCGTTCTGAGCCCCATGCATTTGTGAATGTGCGTTGTAATGTAATTTTTCGCCCTCCCAGTAGAACACATACCACCATCCATAATAACATCATTCCTCTCGATCGAAATAAATAAACTCAAATAATTATTTTTCTTTCTTAACTCTCCAATGGAAAAAAAAAAACACATATGTACAAAAAATTAATTCTCATTAATTACATAATAAACTAAAAATAAATAATATATTTTATCTTCACAATATGAGTTTGAAAGAAGAAAAAAATTCAATAAAACAATTTAAATTTAATTGTATAACTGCTATTTAATACCCTGACATCACTCGATATAATTATATTATCAATATAATGTATAAATGAAATTATATATCTGTATATATTTGTATAATGTAATATGTGAATTGAAATTAATTGACGAGGTCATGAGTTGTAAGAGTTTATATATAACGATTCAGCAATCGGTGAGTCATGAGATAGAGAGCGAGGGGCAAAGCTGATAGCAGTTGTGCTAACTGGCAGTAGCTAGTTCGAGGAATTGGATGTAAATCGATGTTCACCGCTATACCCCTTATTTCTCCACTGAAAATAATAGTCCAACTATCAAACAAGCTATTTGAACAAACGAACAACTGGCAGAGACCTTGCAAAGATCGAAGCACCATGTGATATACCTTTGAGGAGAAGAGAGAATGAGTAAAACGAATGAGATCGAGAAAGTGGAAGGAACGCGAATGAGAATCGGAGATGGCATTTGTGTTTATATGTGTATATGTATAAACATAAAAGAGCAACACAGAGGTGTTAATACAGAGCTCCAACGTATCCGAAGCTCAACTCTAAACTGGTGTACGTATATAAGTTTCATGCAATATGCGCATGTTCAAACTGACCAAAGCTCAGTACGATGAGATGTATATTGGCCACCACTTGTCCACAAAATAGAGCCGCTGTATTTCACGACGTTACAACACACGCATGAACGTGTTCAAACACGTACAGTGTGTGTATAGAATGCAGCGAGAGCTGGGGTTGAGTCAATTTTGTGTGCTTTTATATGCATAGATATATATTGCAGTTGTGACAGAGATTCAGCAACATCAATTCTCGTGCACTACTTCGCCTCTTATGTGTATATAACTGGCCTTGCGTTTATTTATGTATATACATTTTACTTTGTCATGTGAGATAACTGAGATGAGAGTGTCCAGAGCTAAATCGCGTTTGCTGTTAATTGTAACAATATGTGTTTATAGAACTGTGAGAATCTTTGGCAAGTCTCAAGTAAATAATTGAGTTGTGAAAATTTGTCGAGTTTACAAAGGGCTTCTTCATGTAGATCTTGTATTTATATGTATGCAGATATACATAGTATGTAAATATATATGTAATTGTGTAATAAAATTTGAAAGTATTAATTTATGAGTGAAATATTTATTTCGTTGGACTTTTAATAAATTGGAAAATTTTTTTTCTTCTTGTGAATGGAGAATTAATTTAGATTGGTATGGCAAATTAGAATTTATAATGAAGGGGTTTGAAATGGAATTCATCAAAGACAGTGATCGATATGTTGATATGTAGTAGTTGTAGTAGTAGTGATGATGGTAGTGGTAGTAGCAGTAGTAGTAGTTTATGCCTATCGGACAGTGTTATCGACACAGTGTCTTTATATCGGGAGTCGGGTGCGGTGAACGTCACTGATGGGATTCTTGCGTCTATATAGCTGTGGCAATGAGATCTACTCTGTGTCGTTATATACATGTAAAGTTTGTAAAACGTGTTCCTACGTGTTTATATCTATATATGTATACATATTACGTAATTTAGGATATCGTATCGATACCTAATTTTCTCATTTTAACTCAAAATCGTGACCTAGGTTATAAATGCTATTATTTCTTTCTTATTTCTTTTTTTTTTCTTCTCATTTTACTTCCCATCATGAGGTGATAAGAACAGAATTGGATTAAGCTGAAAATTGACTTTGCTTAATTTAAATAAATTCTCAGGTTTCAAGAGATTTTAAAACAGAAATTCACATGATTAATTTATAAATTATTTAATCGTGTCAATTTGATTGTGTTACATATTATACACCTGAATTAATTTAAGAATAATTTTGAATAATTATAAATTTAATCTTTGATATATTTTTTAGTATTCTATATACAGCTCACTGTGGGATTTTTTAAACTACTGCGACGATCGACGTGCGACAAAAATCCTCCGAAAAAGATTTTGCAAAAATGTTTTGTTTCTCATATGCATTATTTTTATTCCATTTTTTTTTTCTTCTCAACATTCTTCCTATCCTCATCTTCGTTATTCCCATATATTCTTCTCTGTCTTCACTCTGCCATTTGAATTTCTTCTATATTATTCTCTATCTCGTTTATACCGTGGACTCGCTAACGCGCCGATCTCTTCGGCACGGCAACGATTCGAGTTTCAGACTCGATCGACGACATTTCCATAATATTCAAATGTATAAAATGCGCGAATGTTGTGTATGGGATAAAAGGTAAAAGAGTGAATGAGCAAGAGGAAGATGAGAGTGAAAGAATGAAATAGAAAGACAGTGAAACAGAAGAGAGAGTGGTAAGGAGTAAGAGAGGAGGCGTTTGCCGGAGTGTGGAGAAGCCGCGCGCGCTCACGGCGTTGCTCGCTGACATATTTATCGACGGCCCCGGCACCTGCAAGACCGCGGCACCGCACGCGGGACCCGCAGAGCGCGCGCGGCATTCTTTCTTAGCCCGATTCGCTCGATCGATGCGCTCCCGCACGGTCTTTACCGATCTGCGCATGTGCCTTTTTTTCTTTTCAATTTTTCTCACTGTCACATGCCATATTTATTTATTTATTTTTTTTTATAAACATACAACAGATCTCACCGATTTTTTTTTCTTTTTCATTTTATATATATTATAATCAAGCATCTATATACATGTATACTTGTATTTATTCATCTAATTTTTGTTGAATTATATATTTATAGTATTTTATTATGCACAGAGACTTTCACGATGCTCTGCGCGCGCCAGTGCACTCTACGTGCGTTCTGCACCGGAACGTCTATTTTTTATATTTTATTTTTTAAACCAGATGGACAATGGGCTTATCGTGAATTCGCCCGCAATATTTTGCATCGAGTGCCTGTATCGCTACCGGCAATCTTTTTTTCTTTCTCTCTGTTTCACTCTCTTTCTTGATTTCACTTTGATCAATATCTTACCTCGACTCCAACGACGGATCTTTATAAATTGCTCCATTCGCCCCGCCCTTTTTTTATTGAATAATAAATATATATGCGACATATATGTATATATGTACAATATGTATGTATATATACAAAAGGTGAGAATAAATATTCTCGTATATATTGACAATTTTTTATCATTATTCTTATTATTTTTTTCTTTACGACAAAGTGAAAAAATAAAATGTGGGAATGAGCCGCGTGCGATTTTAGAAGACTCCTCGATATTATAAAATATGGTAGTATGTGTATGTTCATGTATATAGATACGTATGTGTTTGTGTGTGTGCTTGTGGTATCCCACCGGTTTTTTGTACAAATATACGCAGATATGTTCGCGGGACCTAAAGTCGAAACGCGCACCCGGCGTGCACGATGATATATATCTCGGGTGCTAAACGGCCCATTGTTCACAGTAGCCACTGACGAATTTGTATATGTTTATAACTTGCATTATTTGCCGCCGATAAATAGAGAGACAGTAAGGGCAAGAGGATATGGCGAGGGATGTATATATAGAAATAAGAATTATCTCCGATGCAATTGGATTATTATATGGTTATGTTTGTAATGTATACTGCAATTATTATGTCGGAATATTTTATTTATATTCCAGAATATATTTATAGAGGTAAAATATTTTTATGTGATGTATTTGTCATTTGTATTATCTTGTGTATAAGAAATTCATTAAATAAATGAACAAAATTAATGACTAATATAGGGATAATTCAAAACATTTTTGATAGACATTAATAATAATTGTAAAAATGCTGATAATAATTTGGAATTCGCATAGAAGAATTTTTTGGTGAATATTGAATTTTATATTTCATTCGAAATTGGCATAATTTTGTTAAATATAATGTGATACAGAGTGCTCTTGACAAGTTACACACATCTTTTCATAAATTCCCATGAACCGCTTCTCAGAGTTCTTTTCTTTTTTCTTTCGCTTCTTTTTCCTCTCAACTTTATATTCACACTATATACATGGTATATTGTTGTCACTCGACTTGGCAATGTGCCAAAAGTATCTATACGCGGTCTATCTTTTTTTCTTGTCATGTACTCGGTGCTCGCGTTTACATGTTATATACGCGCCATACATTGAACACACAACTCTTTGCTAGTAGTACATCAGCTCTCACTTTACTATACTCATCGTATAGTCAGAGTCATTGTGGTCGTCGTTGAATGCCTTTGAGTAAATCTTCGCGTGTGCGATAGATTTTTTCGTTCCAATTTTTGTTTTTTTTTATTCTCTTCTTATTTGTTTTCATTCATTTTATTTTTCCATTTGGTTTTGCTTGAAAATTGTTTTCTTTGCCTGATGCTCTTCATACCTTCTCGCGAGAATGCATCAATTCAGTTTGGATTCCATGGCACCATTGTCGGCATAGTGAAAATGAAGCGGTGACGCGCCAGGCGTCACCATGGTATACATACCTAGATCGAAATAAAATAATTGTCACGTTGTGTTGCTTTGGTTCCCGCGCGCGAGCTCGCACGTGCACGCTCGGAATCTTTCGCGATCGAATATATATATTCCCATGCGTGTTCTCTCTCGTTTTTCCATCTCCCTTTCTCTCTCAAGGGCACAATTCTTGCGGTCCTACTATTATTTTTAATGCTTTTATCGTATATATTCGCATGGGTGTCGTAGTGTGTCGCGAGTGAGATAAAAAAAAGAAGACATAGAAGACAAAAAATCGAAAGTGAGAAAGAAGAAAAGGCATGCACAAATAGCAAAGATTCGAAGAGAGGCCGCGTGCACGAGATGCACACTGACAAAGAGGTGAAAGAGAGAAGTTGAAGAAGAGGAGGGAATAAGACAGAGGTGCAGGATAGAAAACGAAGGTAGATGACAGAGTATGTAGGGAGCAAAAGAGATGAAACGACGCCTTGAGAAATAAAACGGAGGGAATGTCGGGTGTCGAACTCGGCGCGGATTTACGGGGCGCTTTGTAAGACCGCCTTCCTCAATTCAGCAATATATACCTAACCCTTACCCCACTACCCAAGCCTCTATTTCTTCTTCTTCTCCTTCTTCATCATCGTCTTTTCTCTTTCACTTTTTTATCCACCTACTCTTTGTCTTTTACATTTATATTTATTTTTCTCCCGTTATTTTATTACTTATTTTTAAGCAACATCCGTTTGTTAATATATAGTTTGCATTTTACTTAATCTTCATTAACTCTCACTTTATGTCATTATAAATTTATCATAAACATGATAAAATATTTTTTTATTATCTATAAAATTTCGCAATCGCAATAATATTTTATTATTAATTTTTTTATTTATTTTTCGTTATTCGCATTACTTATTTAGATATTTTTAATTATTTAAAAATATTTATTAACATGCTTATAAAGTATATGCATCTATTTATTATCTATATATATATATATTTCCAATCAACGCAGAATCTATACCAAGAGAATTTGAACTGCGTAAAATTGTTGGAATTCAAAAGTGCAATAGCACTGTGAGTAATTGGATCTCCACCAAATGGAATTTTTCGTATTACTGTGGTGTATCATGTGCTTATATGTATTTCCCCTCTTGTCCCCCTCTTACTTTTCTCCTCTTCCCAATACCCTCTCGCGCCAGTTCTCTTGGGGCCAAATTGGCAGTATGGAATCCGTGCGCGTTGGTAATCTTAAATGACTCTTGCGATTATTGCTAATTACCGCGCAAATACTTTCAACTGTAACATTTTTTTTTTTTCCTTCACTCGATTATTATTATCACCATTATTACTACAAAAATAACAATAATAACCATCATCATTATTTAATATAATCAAAAATTCATGAATATATATCTCAATATCAATGAAAAAAAAAAATATCTTTTTTATTAAATAGATTTTAATACGTTATTATTTAATTAAATTCATCTGTCTGATGTAGATGATGATCTTTATTAATAATATATTTTATCCTCAATGAAACATAATTTTAATTTAGTGCCTATATAAATATATACATATATAAACATATGTAGTTGTGTGTATTATTGGTTGGACGAAATATATAAATGGTCAGCTGAGTTGCTTTCCCTCTCGTCTCTCTTTTTTTGGAGTGGGTTGTGCCGGCGGCATCGCCAGTCTCGAGAGCCCTCATTAGCCAAGGAGGGAGGTTGGTCGAGCTCAATTATATAATAATAAGCTGATAATAATTGCATCGCTAGTGCATCAGTAGTGAGTGGACGGATAAATTAAGGAGCAACTTCCCACTTACATCGCCCTTATCCCACTGTATGTTGTAGAGATATATACATATGTGACTGTATAATAATAAAATACATTCGTTGTTTGTGGTTGATGATGATATATGTATGTATATAGTCATTGAGAATGCATTTATTGCCGTACACAACAATACACGAGTGACAACTGCGCAATAATATTAAATAATTCGCAACGTTGAGAATAAATTTTCCCACGTTAATTATGTATATAATAAATTTAATATATTTATTAATGTATTTGTAGAGAGAAGCGAAATCATTCGGAATAGTATTATATGATGAAATATATTAATATTAGTGATAATAATATTTACAATTCTAAATAATCGAAAAAAAAAAAAAAATTTAGAAATTAATTTAATCAATTTTTTTATCTATTCAGAATAATAAATTTTAATTATAAAAAAATTTATTTTTATTCAATAAGCTAAATAATTATAATAATTCTACTGAATTATTATAATTATTTAGTAGTTAATTATTAATTATAAGAAATTTGTACAACTTTCTAATTTGTAATATAAAAAATATATTTAATATTTACGATTGATTTTATTTTCTCCTTGAAAATATAATATTCAACATTAATTATTATATTCATTAAATATGTGAATTAAATTAATATTTACATATATAACCAAATGAACAATTATAATATATATAAAAAAAATTATCAAATATTTTATATGCGTGTTTGATTGATAAAAGGAGAAAAAAACGGGGGGCAACGTTTAAAAATACTTAAGAATTTAAAGGGACTGGACATGGAGATAAAAGCTCGCGTGCTCAAACACCTATGTATATATACATACACGTCTACATAAGTACAGATACATATATACATTTATTTATATATATATATATATGAACAACTATAAATGCTTAATACGGCGCGTAATTTCTATCGTAGCGTCGTGATCTTGCAATTAGTTTTATCATATGTGGATATATACATGCGATTGCGAGATATATATTCACAACGAAATACATTTAGTATATATATATGAGTGAGTCTTATGCAATAGCTATGTGTGTCTCGTTTAAATCATACCATCAATACCAAGTGAATCTATGAATCCTTAAACGGGAAAATATTTGAAACGAGTTTTTATATTTATTGTATAAATATTTTTATAAATATTTTAATGAACAAGGGAAAATTTAACAATAAGATAATATCATGTGATGGGAAATATACCCGTGTATATATGTGTATAAATAAAAAATATATTGTTGATAAAATATATAAATTGATATAATAAAATGTGAATGAATAAAATTTATTGCATGATTTTTATATTGATATTATACTATAATAATTTTTGTACATTATTAATAAATAAACGATTGATGAAATCTGAGAAGATTTTAAAGCAGTTTTATTTATATTATAAAGATAAAATAAAAAATTTGAATGATGACAGAATATAAAATAAATAAAATTGGATAAACATGAGACAAAGATATTACGACGTATATTAAAATCAATAATCCTCACGAAAACAAAAGAGCAATTATTCTTAGTTGGTAATTATTTCCTCGTACGTGCCGCATAATTTAGCCATTCGGGACGGGCGAGCTATGCCGGGGACACGGTTATCGTGATACGCGCGGAGGTGAAAGTAATAAACATAAGTCTTGCCTTCGCCGATCATAAATATTCGATATTAACGTTTGATACGTGCTGAGAATTAGCATAAACCGTAGTCGTTGTTCGTGCTGATGGTAGGTTATAGTGGGGAAATATAGCCAATATTATTATTTCCATCGAGAATTTTTTTTTTTGCGTCCGGCTATATTATATATAGAGTCAAGTCGCGAGTATATGTGTGAGAAAAACATTTTAGTTCATCTGTAATTTATCACAAAGTGAAAAAAAAAAATAAATAAAAAAATAAAATTATCGTTTCATTGAGATCACGATATTTTCACATGTATATATACACATATGTATAGTATATATAGTATACACTACTTTACATTAATATACATTAATATACCTACGTATGTGTAATATATTTATGATGGTTATGCAATGGATTATACATATGATATAGCGCGGGAGTTATGTGTCTTTTCTATAAAAATGCGAATAACATTTCTATCGTTTTCATGTAACATCGTCCTTCGTTTAAATATGTATATACATATTATATGAACAGCAAACATTAATCATGTTCCGTTACTTGGTATACTTGTTAGTGGAAACGTTGTGCTGAGATTATCTTTGAAAGAAGTGCACGTTTGAAGTCTAATAGTCGGCAAACAGCGGCGGCCGCGGCAAACGATTACTTTCCAAGTAAAACCATCATCGGTTTGCGAGATCATAAATTCAATTTGATAGAGCGCCGCGGAGAATGCTTTACGCGTCTCGGCTCATCGATTTATGTTATATGCGCGCGCGACCGATCGCCGTGTGTATACTGTAGGACATAATGAAACAGTCGCGGCGATCCAACGCGATTATATATCCCTTTTTTCGCTGCAATTTAAAACATACAACGCACACAACTGCATTCGCACATTAATGTTCATATATAAATGCATTGTCAGCGACAAATAAATGAATTTAAACAAAAGAAATAAAATGAGAATAATTTAAAAGTATACAGATATAAAAATTGCGTAGTGAGACAGCGCAATGATAAATGTATTTTTGATCACAGCCAATCGAAGGTTTATGAACGCGATAAAATGTGCCGCGCTCGCCAAACATTACAATGACATCAATTGCAAAAGACTAAAACCTCTTTAGTTCAATATATTTATATGTATAATATAAACATGACAGTCAAGGCTATTACATTTACTTTATATATATTTATTATTCCATTATATCGATTTATGAAATTATATAAAATTTTTTATAAGTATATTTTTTCTTTCATTTAATCTTTTATCTTTTAATTTTCACATATGAAATTAGTTGTAATTATATACTTTACCGTGAAATTTTCTTATCCTTTATCCAGTGGCACGTAATGTAACTCGCCTTTTCATCCTGTTTTCTCTTGTCCTTTTTAACTCTGCGCAGTCTGTGTATGAAGTCGACGACGATAACGACGACGACGACGACGACGACGATGGCGTTGCAAAACTTTTCTAATTTAAAAGTTACCATTCTACCCCTGACTTTCACGCGAACGTTACCATTGCCACTGCAGAGAGGTAAACAGGTATCTTTATTGCATTCAACAACATCGCGTCGTTGCTGTGAGACTTAATGGCAAAGCAGAAAAGTAGGGGATGTGAGAAGTAGTGCATAAGGGTAGGTCCAAAAGCCAGATCACTCTTTTTAAACATATATATATTTACTGATTTGATTTCCTTGTGGAAAACTCGTATGGCAATTTATACTTTTCAACCAATCACTGCACTCCAATATCCTGGAATGAAAAAAAAGTACTTTGATAAATACAATTAGAAAGTATTTTTCCAAATAAAACTGATTTTATATTATATTAATAAAATTGTCAATATGTTGAATTGTTAAAAGACATAGAAAAATAAACTGTAATCCTGAGTAAAAATTTTGTTCCTATTTTGGAACTGCATATAATTTTTTTAACATCGGAATTGAAGGTACTATTTTAAATTTTGGTCCTTTTTAAGATTTTAAAAGTGACAGATATTTTCATTTCTTCCATTTTAAGGTATAACGAATTAAATACTAATGAATTATTAAGGTATAAGTAAGTATAGAAAGGTACTAAAAAGGCGCTACCGGAGTAAAAATTTTGTTCCTATTTTAGAACTGCATATAATTTTTTTAACATCGGAATTGATGGTATTTTGGTTCTTTTTATGACCTGAAAAGTCGTAGATATTTCCATTTCTTCCATTTTAAGGTATAAAAACGGTGTAACGATTTAAAAACTAAGGAATTACTAAAATACAAATAGGTATAGAAAGGTACTAAATAGGCACTAATCAAGACTAATGGAGTGCATAATCTATTAATATTTTAAAATTTAAAGAAATTATTTATATATTTCATACAAATATTCTATAAACTGCTAATGAAAACTCTTCAATAAAAATACACATGAACATATTTATTGATTATAATTACTCATATATTAATAAATAATAATTATACGGGGAGAAAATACAAGTTGCATGTCTTCAATTGATATTATTCTCTACAAGTCATGCGACTCCTCAGTTGTAATATTAGAGCTTAATCATTGATGTATATGCATACACACATACATATAAATGTATACACATGGAGGGTTAGTTGAGAAGGTTATAAAGGCGAATATGATATTGTTATAGGGGTTGGAAAGTGCTATATGACAGTGAGCATGTGAACCTGAAACTGTCTGCTGATTAGCCCTCGTGCCACGCGTTATTAATCCACCAACTTCAAATTGTATATATATCCACCACATTATTTCACCTTTCACCTTCCCTTATTTCAAGTTACTTTATAGTTTATACACTTCACCTCTTCTCTTCATCACCCCTCGTAATCTAACAAGTCGAGTCGTTTACACGCACACACGTCGTTAGCGTGGTACTTGCCAATATTACAATTTGCATTGGAGTTATTATGTTTATATTGATTTAATTTCGACTGTTTTACATGTGAACAAAATTTATATTTATCTGGAAATATATAAAATAATAAAAGAAATATATTTGCATTTATCTGCATGACACAGATAGACTGTATGTGTGGTGTAATATACATATATCAGAGTGATATGTTATATACTGGTGTTAGTTGTGCTTTATGAGGTGTATAACGTTGTCGTGGGTGCACCAAAGCGAGGAGGGTCCGCTAAAGCCCTGAGGAGACGTAAAAATGTGGGACAGCATGCTCAATTTTGACGTAAAGTGAGTGAGAGTATATGAGAGAATGGGATAAACAGAGTTTGCTTATTTTCTGTACGGTTGCCAATAATAAAATTTCCAGGATTCTGGAAAAAGAAAAAAAAAATATATAAATAGGGGAGCGAAAGTACATATGAAAACTTTTATATATGCGATGGGGGAGTAGAGTACAGTGGTAAAATTTCACTGTCAGACACGCTGATGTTCTATTCTGTTAACGATATTATATGTAGCAATTCGTAGACTGAAAATATCTTTGGTGGATTTATGTATATGACTGTTGATAATATTTATCTATGATTATAATATAAATTGAAAAATTTTGTGATTTTATAAATTGCGTGGATGCTAATGGATTTATGTCACGTTAGGCTATTATTTATTCGGGAATTATTCATTTTTATAGTTGACGCCAATTTTATAGTGACAAACTATAAACAAGAACGCCAGATAATAATATAATAGCACTAATTAGTGTTATGTATTTAATTGAAAAAAAAAAAAATGTTTTCAATATTAATAAAATTTACATTTAATTTTTGCCTATTTGTATTAAGAAAAAAAAATTTTTTTTAATTATAATATTTTATATTACTGTTAGAAATTACCAATAATCAATAATTCGTCGTAATTTATTCAATAATTTTCTCTTCAATCTGATCTGAAGCTTTCAGCATCACATATACTATACATGAACTCTAAAAACATCAATTATCTATACATCACATGTACTTTTATCCCAATATTCATAAAAGTTCGAGTGAATACACGTTGATTATAAATTAAAAAAAAAATACACGTGAAATTAAAATAAGTATAGATGGACGTATTATCTTGCCCATATAAATATCTTTTGTATAGCAAGGGTCATTGTTAAATTCTGAAGTAATCTAACCCCTGAACTCTATTCGTGGTTCAACTAAAATTTCCTCTTTCTCCCCTCATCGCTCTTCCCATAACGCCCTAAATACTATTGGAATCGTTGAGAGATTGACAGTTAAAAATATGTATAATAGCTTGCGACGAGTACATGTGAATCAACGACGAAGGGTCGTGGCCTTTTCCCTTCGAACGGATTAAATTGGACGCCATGAAATTAATCGGCTTCTGTTTGAGTGAAATTGGGCGAGTGTTGTTAGGAAAGACGAGCTACGCATATCGGCCGATTATAGACGAAGAGAGAATACATATACATACACTCATAATGACTCGTTGCACATCTACGTTCATTGTTGATGAATATACGAATTGTGAACTCGCCAACCCCTCTATACATCGAACATCAGTCAATCATCCTGCAATCATTCATTCGTTTGCATTTTGTGAAATAAAAATACTGAAATTATCTTCCCGAACATGGCTCGTAATTATTTTCAGTCATTTAATATTAAACAAAGTGAAATTAATATATGAAAAAAAAAACTACATTCAAGCTGGATAGATAATTATTTATTGTGTTTTTCTTTTGTTATATAGTAGTACGCTCGTTATTATTTATTTAATTTTGTTCCTATTTTTTTCTTCTTCTTCTTCTTCTTATTCATTAATTTAATGTATAATATTACTATTAAAGTAATTGTCCGACCTCATTGTGAAGGAATTAACGTGATCCAGTATGGATATACATAAGGGTACAAATGAATTCTCCGGGGTAATCAGCGTGGGTGCAAAGACGAGATCAGCTGAATGATCAGCTGTCTGTCTTACTGCAACCGTATCTCATTTGCTATTTATCCGAACAATCTACCAAGCTGATGCGCCTCTGTCAGCTGTGCAATGGAGAGTATCGCTAACTTACCTGATAGGTGATTTTCTTTCTTATACACGAATACATGAATTAGGATGTGCCCAATCACCCTCAACTATTACATATACAACAACGTAAGACCAAGTATAAACAACGCCCGCCCATATATCTTATTCGTATAATATATTTATGTATAAATTGCTCGTTATAGAAACGAGCTTTCTAGCGTTTGTATAAATTTCACCGTAGTTTTAGTTTCATTTCCATTCTCTGACCACAACTGATGCAACTATATATTAAATTCAATGAGAATGCACAACTATACTACTGAAGCACATCAAGCGCATCAATGCAAATATATTTGCATGGCACGACGCGACAACGAAGAGGCGACACGATGACGACCACAACGACGACGAAGACGACAACGGCGACAGAATAGTATAGAAGAGGGTGAGAGGAGAATGAAAAAAAAGGAGAAAAAAAAACATTAAATAAATAAATAAATAAACGGAGAGAGAGAGAGATGAAGAGTGTCATTGCCCTGAAAAAAGTGCAAAGGCACGCATCAGTTGTGTAATCATATACGTGTTGGCTCTTTAAGCAGTTTTCTAACGATCGTTTCATCGTATACACATGTCTATATACATTAAGTCAAGATATATATAGAATAGGTGTGAGTATAGTTGCATCTAGATCTCCCCACTATAAAGTCAAATGCGCGCGTGCTTTGCCTTCAATCTCATTCTCTCTATAACTCTTGTTCTCGTGCATGTTTACATCCTCATCGATGCGCAATTGCTGCACGTGTAAACTTATCTACTTCTTATTTTCTTTCTCAATTTGCATAGCAAACAACATTTTCGTCTGTCACATTGTATGGATATATACACGGCTATTTATATATATACACGGAGGATTTGTTGATTGTACGAATCGTTGTCACGTTCGAATCTATTGATGAATCCCATATACCTATACGCAGTCATTAATAATTCATTAATCATCTCTTGGATATAAATAAAAAAATCCGAGACAAATAGAATTAAAAGCGTGTGAAATGGCGAAGAGTAAAAAGAAGAAAAAAAATGAGCAAATTCATATATTCAAATCAATCGTTCTTTAGTTTTTATTTTTTTCTTCCCCTTTTTTAAAATATATTTACGACGATAAGTGGTGTGTGTAGTAAATCAGAAGCAGTAGTATATATTATAAAGGACTTATCAACGTGAGTTTTAGCCCGCAACGAGATGCATCCAAACCTTCAACTTTATTTCTTCTCCTCCACTCAACTTATTTGCATATAAAGGCATTCCTTCGTTTCACAAGCTCTCTCCCTGTCGCACACACACAGTCACATAACTGTAAGTCCACCATGTTGACAGGATCTGCCAACAATCTGCGTACATGATTTGCTGGCAATGGCGTATACATTTCTGTTTACCTTCTTACTCTCTATCTATATCCATCTACGTTTGGAGCACGTATATTCGTAGTCATGAAGCTCAACCACCCTGGTGACTTGCGCATACACCATCATCTCCCACTCTATCATTCTCCATTTTGAACAAATATATTTCTTTTATTTCGTTTAGTTATATGTCTTGTTGCAAGTATACATGTATCTGTGACATTGAGCTACAATTGACGCTCATCGATTATCCTGCAAAGCGGTATCGCAACGAAACGACGCATGTATCAACAGTGAATTTATTTTTTTCCCCTCTCATCGTTATTATCATCGGCATTGTCATTAAAATTTATTCTTCACCCGCATCGCCGTATCACACAGCTATTCTACCATCATTCTATTTATATAAAATGAACTTTAAATTCAGTATTGTTAATAAATATAATAAATACTTTCAACGATATCATTAATTTTAAAAGAGTAAAATAATTGAATCAATTACAATCGTTTAGCAATTTATAGTATATAAATAAATTTTATCTAAATTTTTAATTGCTCGTATGTGAAATTATATATTTCTGTACATAATAAATAAATTTCTAAAAATAATCAATGCACTATTTCAGAATTATTAATAAATATTTCATTGAACAGGTAATGAGTAAACTTGTCATTATAAATAAACCTTATCATTATCTAATAAATTATTTTCTCACTCAATATAAATATTTTATATATTAGCATATTTACAGATACATAAATTAATAAAAACGAAGATTGAGGGGCGCATGATTGTGCAAGTTAATGGAGGCAATGTATGTTGTATATACCGTCAGAAATGTTTCGATGAACCTGATGCAAAGTTATATAGATACATTTATATATACGTATACCATATGTATATGCAGGTATATATACAGAAGCAACGTGCAGCCTCTGGCCAGAGAAGCCGCCCATGAATTTCGGCTAATGAGAACATTTGGAGATACGTCAGTTCCAGTATGCTAATGGCCACAGAGATGCCGATACAATTTCAAGATGGATCTATCTACCTCTCTTCCTTCCACTTATTTATATAATATACACACATATAATACTATTTCACATTATTCTCCTTCTCTTATTCCTTCTTCTCATACTTATTTTTCCTTTGTTCCACCTTTTAGCCTTACCTATATTACAACTGTCTACCATATATCTGAGTTAACTATTTCGCTTAGTCCTGATACGCGGACACTATACACCTTCTTTCGTTTCAGAGTATTATATAGGTATGTATACGAATACATATATTTGCAAAGTCCAAAAGAGTTATATGAGAAAGTGAAGATGAAGGTCCTGAGACTAAAGAATAAAAATAAATAAATAAATTTTTGTGGGATTTGAAGACAAGGGCAAATATAGTCCAGAAAGTCCCTCTCGCGCCCTGTGTGCTACGAAGATTTTTCGGTGGTGTTTTTATCTTCTCGGTGAAATCGTCTGGACAGTGGACGCCTTTATTGTTTGTTATAGCATACACAGTGTATATATTTGTATATATATGTATGTGTATAATGTTCGTAAAATTGAGGAGAAAAATAATTTTTGATTGTACGAAAAAATAAAATAAATTAATGAATATTAAAACTGATATTTGGATGGCGGGAAATTTCGGGGGTTTTCTTTTATGAGAAAGCGAAAAATTGCAGTGATGCACATACAGTGGCAGAGGATATAAACTGGGGTAAATATTGTTGGGGATGGATGTTGGAATTTGGAGAAAAAAATAAAGAAAAAAAATCAGAGGAAAAAACTCTGTTGTAGAAATCTAAGATTGGTTGAACCTGTGAGTGTGAGAGGAATAGAACATGGACGAAAACAGCCTGCGGACGTTGTAAATTATATTCAATACTGGATCGTAAAGTTGTGTGTGTCACGGTCTACCGCCTTGACGACTCCGATAACCGAAACTATGCACCATCACGAGAGGAGAGAGAGTAGATGAGGCACCCTACTCGCGTGTGCACCTCGTAAATTGCAAGACTAGACTTATGTCTTATGTATATACTTATATATATGTTTTTTCTTCACCTTTAAAGTGGTAATAGGAATTAGTATATGTATATAACGCGATGGCATAAACTGCACGTGGTGAATATATACTATGGCGCGATGTCGACTGTGAGACCTTGACAATAATTTTTCCGAAAAATGTCTTACAAATATATCAGGTAAAAATATTTCAAAACGTGTGTATAAAAAAAATACTTTGACTTTGTAACACAGAGATATTTTGAAGAATACAATACAAAACCTTCCGACTATTGCTATTTTGTCATAAAAACAGATTTCTTTTTAACTCGTCCAAAAAAAAAAAATGTATTATTATTTCCTTATTCTATTTTTTGCCCATGAGTTGAAAAAAAAAATTTTCTTCTGAATGTATATGGGTTTTTTATCATACTAAATCTACCAATAACAATTCCGTCAAGTAATAAAAGTGTTAAGTTGGACTTGTCCATATAACCTTTGGCCAAGCGTTAGTGTCACTGTAGAATATCTTACTTTAGAAATTATCCAGACTAAAAGCCCTATAAAATAGCGCTTAAGCTTTTAATTCAGTTGAAATTATAATTTATTGTCTTGGCTTTTAATTTAATGAATTTCTTCTGACATTTACATTAAAACAATTTTGTATAATATATATTTTTATTTATTAAATAAAAGAGAAAAATATACATTTACAAAAATTTACAACCTCATTTATATTAGGGTCTAACTAAAACCAATCTGTATAAAAATTTATATCCATATGTATACATGAAAGAGACTTTATCATTCCAATCGATCCCTTTGCGCATCTGTAAGTTGGACAAGCTATATATATATACATATAACTCACCCTTATTCGTGTGATTTTCCATACGTTACCCCAAAATATCTCTGAGTTAGTTCATTGGTATAAGGGAGAGAAACGAGCAGATATTGATGAGCGGTGCGAGTCGACAAATCAAGAAACTATCGACATAAATATATTTGTGGCTCGCCAGGGGTTTCGCGCGAAAATATCCATGGCCATGAAGAGCCATGATGTTACAAAACCCTAAGTCAAACCGATAGTCAATGCTTCACCGAGCAATTATTATTCTTCACTAAATTACCACCAATAAATAACGCAATCAAATCAAATTTCTAAAAATAACTAATATACAATACAATAACTCACATTATTCACTTAATTAGCTAACAAACAAACAAAGAAACGATCAAAAATTAAATTTAACAATATACTTAGCAGTCTTTTAACATAATATCTCTTAATAAAATGTCACATCAATTTCTAAGCTGAACAAATTCACAAATTATTAAACCTTTACGATACAGTTTCGGACTAGTGTTTTACTGTGATTCGATCTAAATCTCAATTTTGGAGTGTTCAATATATATATACGGGTAGTAAGACTTCTCTGAGCACACACAAAACCCCAAGCACATCTCGCCCACCCCTTATCCTCTGTCTTTCAAGCACTCTCTGTCTCTCGTATGCTGAGCTTCGCCCCCACGTTCATCCAGTGAATTACTTCGTTAGTGGCTACCTTCAGAGGGCTGTTAATTCCTGCAGGGCAGATTATACAGATAGGTTTATTGCGCTCGTGTCCCAATCTAATGTCCGTAATGCTCGTGTAGCTGCTATACTATACTCCACCGTGCCTCGATTTCTCGCTCATTCTATGCTCAACCTTGTCCTCCTCCATCGTCTCGCACTCGCTCTCTTCGTTCCTCATTGCCGCCTCTATGTACCGCCTGATGTCACATCCTCCAACCCCCGAGTTGATCGCCTTTTTGTCTGTATCAGCGTTACAGGCAAAGAGCAAAACTACATGGAGAGAGAAAATTATATCATAAATTACTGTTACTTTCATAGCGATCGCGCGACATGGATACTTTTTGATGAGAAAAGAATTATCTAATTATGAGAATGAAAACAATTAAATTAATTTATTCAAGCTATCGAAATTATTACTAAATTTTTAAGTAACAAATTATCTCAATTAAAAAATAAAATTAAATAGCATGCAAAAAATTAATCTCTTCTCTATCAAGTGATTCTACTGTCTTAATTAACTAAAAAAAAATCGATAAAATTTTTCGTTTATTTTGATAGTTCTTTAAAATATTACTATGTTTTTCCAATATAATTGATGTAACAGCTGCTGTATACTACTGTGTAAACATGTACATATATAAATGAATAAAAGCATTATCCATACTACCATATCTTTGAAAAGTTTTGGTAAATGTGTCGAATGGATTATATATTAAGAACGGGGGGTTGAATCTGATTTTAATGGCTTGAACACTGGCAAATGGCACGCCGATATGTTCAATACCCATCGGATTCGAGTTTGCTGACTCATACGTCAGACAAATGGAATTGGGTGTACTCTAGAACAGTCATGTAAGCTGATAATTGAACACAGGACACAGTAGGAGTTTCCAAAATAATTATACACAGCATTTAATACA
This sequence comes from Microctonus hyperodae, assembly GCA_030347285.1. NCBI lineage: Eukaryota > Metazoa > Arthropoda > Insecta > Hymenoptera > Braconidae > Microctonus > Microctonus hyperodae. Next base: position 3,788,652 of record JAQQBR010000003.1, on the reverse strand, counting down.
TATTTAACAGAAATATTTGATTTATATATATTATTTTAATTTATTTAAATTAATTTGATATTTTTTTTTCTTATCACATAAGTTAAGACCGTGATATTCTTTGGATATAATGTTGGTTTTTGGAGCAAGTCTACATGGCGCTGCTATAATTACACTCAGTTTTAATTAACCTGTCTTGAATTTAAACATTTACTTGGTTGGACGAGAAGTGGATCGCAACGCAGTGAAACTAAGGGAGTTAGATAGAATAACTTGAATCTTCTTGGATACGTGAAAGGAGAGAAAGAGAAAGACGAATAAGATAGAGATAGAGTCTTCTATGCTTGGGGTTGTGGAGATTGGGATTGGGATTCTCGGTCCGCGCGCGCGACAAGAAAAGCGACGTCTTTGTTACATCGCGTGCTTCTAAAACTATATCTCTGATCCTTGGGTGCCTCTTTAATTGATCCATTTTCTTAGCAAAACGCAGGTATTCAACCTTTTATTCCGAATCAAGACAATTTCTTTACGACAAATTTATCTACTGATTAAATCATTCATGTCTGATTTCAATAATATAATCTACATGTACACATTAATTTTCAATTATTTTCCTTTCAATATTTCGATTCAATTTCTTTCCCTTTGTGTTTATTTTTTTTTTTAAACTATTACAAAAGTTGACGCATAAAACTCAAATGTCTGAATGACACACCCTGACATTATGAATAAAGCCCCCGGTTTTCTAATTGTTCCTCCACCCGGTAATTTAGACCAAACACTAATGCCAGAAGGGCGTTCCATAATTATGCAATTAATGTCAACATTATTATCCAAGCTTGGTAACTTGTATTCCTTGGATGGAAACCTAACCAAAACTTACTCAAAATATTCATCTACACACACGAACATATTCTAAATTATAATATCATAAAATCTGATGAATAATTCACCAACAGTAAATTAATATTTTAATTTCATTTGTCTTCCATTTATCTTCTCTATTCTCTATTATTTTTTATTTATTTTATGACATGTATTATTTAATAAACATCATTAAGAAAATGCACTGAAATATAATTATAAACCCGTGTGTATATAAAATTCTCAAGGACGTTGAGAAATAGAATATGAAAAAAAAATGTGAAAAGTATATAAAAACATTTTATATAAATGTATTTTAGTATATTATACATGAGGATTTTTAGTGAAAGTATATACAGATATATTTAAGGAAGAAAAAAAAATACGGGTGAGAGATAAAGTTCGTTAATGGGTGAAAGGTTAAAAATAAAGTGAACCAGAGGCAGACCGTCATAAATCTAACGATCCCCGGTGAAAACAGACATCTCTCCCTAAAAACCATAGGGATGTGTCGCCCTGTTCTCACAAGAATATGTGGCGCGCGGGCGGACATAAGAATATATAACAAGGACACAAATATATTTAAGAGTGTAGGAGCAAAAGCGAAGAAATTATACCAAGACGATCATGTATAAGCATGCGAAGAAAAAACGGCTGCACGCGCTCAACGAGTTATGTTTATATACATAAATATATATCTATATGTATATACGTATATGGAGTACATATATGTGTAAAAGAGGAGGGAGCGTGTGTGGCACATACTGGCCATCAGGCGTTCTGTCACCATATTTATTCAAAAAATCCCTCAATTTCGTGGAAAGATTATTTTTCCTCTGGAGCCAGAGGAACATTTGGAAGTAACCCGTCGTCGCTGTGTCGTTGTTGTATGGACCAAAATAGCAATTGAGGGTACGGCTTATACGACATAATTCACACATCCACATATATTATAGAAAGAGTTATGGACCAGATGAAAAAAAAATACAGTAAATTAAAATAAAATAACGAAGAAAAAATATTCAGAATAATGTTTAGGTAAAAGGATTTGCAGTATGTATATACACCAATATTATTCGACTCCCACTCGCATGAACGATGATCACAATCATTTTCTCTCTCTTTCCCACTGTTACTTTTGGCCAATTAAAAAATTCTTCAAATAATTCAAGGATCCGATCTCTATGCGTTATTGCATCTGCATGCGCGAGCGACTCTCACAAAACCTGAAAAACCGGAGTTGGAATCGGCACTCTCTCGCGCAAATGTCCTGTGTCCACCCGCTTTTGACCGCCCTCCATTGACTACACATCCACACGTATACATGTATATACATATATAATAAACCAATAGTGCAGAGCTCACATTATTTGATTTTCCCCACAGACAAAACTGCACATTGAATTATATAAAATATAAAACCTTACACTACATTTAAATTAATAACTTATCATTTATGTATAAATTTTTATCGTATTTAATTATCATAATTTATTCTCTATCACGCAAAAATTTATTCAATGGCAAATGTATGTACATATGTATATATATATAGAAGAGATATTGATAGAAAACGGCAGCCACACAGTCATGACAATAAAATATTCAACGACAAACACCGAGGAAGAGAGTGTAAATATATATGTATATATACGCGTTTCCGCTTATATTTATTGTCACGGGTATACGGCGAGCTTGGATAAGAGTTTAAGACCGCGGGATTATTTATTCGATTGTGCGTTTTAAAAGTTTGCGTGAAAATGATACCTCGCGCGGGATGAATATAAAACGCTCGGGACTCGCCCACGCGACAATGACATAGGCCACGACCAAGTTCTTTCTATATAACGCCTTTCGATATATTATACGAGGTCCTGTTCCACACGCATGTGTACAAGACGTTCTCACGAATATATACTACTTTTAAACACATATTATATTTATATATATATGTAAAATATGTATATATACACATAGATATAAGTATTTATATGTATATATAGAATCGTATGTATCTCTACGTAAATATGTGACTGTAGTTATTTAATTTTCTTTACCTCTTTCATCTTCATTCCTGTCACGACCTGCTTGCAATTTTTTATTTTTATTTTCTGCATTTTTAAAAAAAATTCGCGCTGATGAAAAAATATTAATAATTTTTTTTTAGATTGAATTTATTTTATATAAAACTATGGAACAGTGTTTTTATTAGTTTTATTATGGTAATTAAATATTTAATTGGGATTATTAAATGTTATATTGGAATTTCAATTTTTTATTTTATTTTATTTTACTTTTATTTTATTGATTGAGGGATTGATGTTATGAGTATTTTTGAATGGGTGAAATTTTAGATTATGTATTTGTTTTTTGAATTATTTTTATTAGAGTTTATGTAAATCGGTGAGGTGGATAAATGTTGTAAATATATGTTTGTTGAAGTGATACTACATAGACACAGCGTGTTGTGGTTCAATGTGCGGTTCGAAGCCCACCACGATGAAGACATAACATCAAATTAGGCTCTGAACGTGTACGAGGTGCTTCAATGTGTAGAGAGTGCGGGTTCGCGTGCGTTCAAACGATATCTGGGGTCATAGACTGTATAAAACACTCATCACAGTTTATAAACTAAATTCAATATACTCATTAAAATGTCGATTTTAATTATCAAGAGAAAGACTTTGTACAGGAACTATATTATATAAATATTACGAATTATTAATAGATTCCAAGAGGAAATAAAATAAAAATCCACATAAAAAAATAAATAATAAAATTATTAATAATTATAAAAAAATTCTTCAAATATATAAATTATCAAATCTGTATTTTTAACTTTTGATAAAATTAATTAGAAATTTTCTGCACTGATATATAATTATAATTAAAAATTTTTTCTTTAAATTAAATAATTCAACATCACTGAATTCTTTATAAAATCATTCAGTTTAAATATTTCTCCCAATAATATAATAAAATATTTTAAAATTTATACGAAATCATTCGCACTTGACGTGCAAATTAATTTCAAAAATTAAAGTCACCATATTATAATTTTACTAAATCATTTTCATTTATATACATATATGTATGTACATCCCAATATACATACGAATATGTATATACACATAAATATATACATGTCGCACTGTCCCGACTGTAATATCAACTATATCAAAGTTTAATGAATTCGAAATGATCGATAAACTTTATCATTGATCAATTAAACTTTGGACCGTGTGAGTGACGGGGCTTTAGATAGACGACGTGCAGCGAGCGAGGGTGGATTCATCGACAATGATGTAGAGTGGGAGAAATAGTATGATGGATAAAACGAGAAAAAAAAACGAAAGCGAGAGGAAAATAGAGATGAGCCAAAAGGAAAGGGAGAACACATAATGATTGTTTAATGAAAACTAAATGTTATGCTAGTGGCATCGTCGTGCGAATCAGATAAATACAATCGCGTTGGCTCTGTAGACTCACAATATACCAAGAAACATTTATTATTTCGTAGATTATACATACATGTATACATATTTATTAGAATTGAAATTTTTATTTCCATTTACTGTACATAAATTCTCCATAAAACATAATCGTATAGAGTTTTAAAAACCAATCGACAGTGCAGCGTGAAATGAGAAGTGAATAATGGAGAAAAAAAAATTATTATGAACCCAGCATCTCTAACTCCATCAATTTTCGTACATAGAGATAAAACATTCAGAGATTATTAAAGAGTTCAAAAAGTGTGCGTGAATGAGTGTGAGAAACTAAACAAAAATACATACACATACATATTGCATACAAGAATAAACTGATGCACGCAGGAGCTTGTCGTGGTTTCGCAATAGAAACAGCTGCGTGTGCGGGGGAGGTGTGCGAAGTCGTTTGGTGTTTTGTATAAGCAACGCAGGTGAAATGAAAGAAGGTGAACTGATGGTTGCATGCACATAATACAGAAGAAGGGATGACTAATGAAAAAAAAAAAAAAATGTAATATGTATAATACGATGAAGTGAGTGTGAGCGAATGACTGAAAAGAAACGTATAACGCCGCGGGCACAGGTGAAGCGGTTTACGAGCGCGTTCATTCGTGCACGCTCAAAGGCTAATGAAAATATAAGTTGTACGTGATGGATTTAAATAAAAATAAAAGATTACTATACACGAGTTGCCATTAATAAAAACGAGTAGTGTGAGGGTTGTACGAAATGCGCGAAGAGTAGAAAAAGAGATATAGAGGGCGCGGACGAGAGGTTAACCTTTTAGCTAACCTTTATCTCTTTCTTTCAATATAATATATATAATCCATACGTATATACATATGTATCACTTTCTCTCTTTCTTTTTTCAACTAACTATATAGGTACATAAATATATATTTGTATATACCATAATCCCTTCTCTTCTTCCATCTCTTCAATGCTCCTTTTTTTTCTTTCTCTTTCACCTCATCAACTCGCTTGCAGTTCTCGTGTCTTGAATTAAGTATAACTAATATCAGAGGTGAAACAGCATTCAGAAACTTTTAGTATTCATTGAAAGACAGAGCGAGAGAAAGAGGGAATAGGTAGGAGTAGGAATACTCTCTGGCGCGTTGAAAGAACGTTTGAATAAAGGATGATACTAGACTTTAGGTATGGACTTTTGCTTCCCTTCTCGCACTCTTTATTTTACTCTCACTCTACAATTTCCATCTGCTGATATTTCAGCTATGTAATGGAGGCATGGATATATTTATATATGTGCTATTAGGTATATTGTATGGATAGTAAATAAAACCTCCTGATTAACGACTTTTATATACACATTATATATATTTACTTTGATTAGTATTTTTTTTTTATAGATGTGTATTTTTCCCCATTACAAAAACACTCTCAACTCGTGCACTCTCTTGCTTTAGCTTCATCGAGCAATTTATTGCTCCTCTGGGAGCATTGTAACGTCCAACTGTAGAGTGATTAATAACTGTGTATGGCAGGTGTGTGTATATTTATTTCTATGTGTATGTGCAGCACTTTCTCTCACTGGATAAATCTTGTATTATTCTACATGTGACATTTAGTCTATCATTAATTCAATGTTTTAGATCGAGATCTAATCGTAGATATATAGAAATATATCAATGAATTATATGTCATTGATTTACGATTTTATTAATGCTTGATATTAATAATGAATTATTGATTGAATAATTGTGTAACATAACGCTATGTTTTTTTCTTTAATTATTATAAACTATTTTTATTTCAGTATCTCTGATATATTATTGACAATTATTTATATGTAATATTCAAGTATTACGTATACTGTAATAATAATTATTTATGTTTCTCCAAAGGTGGATGTATCTTGAAGCGAAAAAATTGACGAATTGACAGCAGTGACACGAATGGATAATTTATATCTATACATTTCATTGAATTTTGTTAGAGTATATAACAGTGTGTATATAGTTTTCACTTGATGGTTCACTCCTACTGAGAAAAAGGACTCTGTACTTAGCCGCTTTCCATTATTTCATTTGTCCCTTCCATTTTTTTTCTTTATTCACCTTTTTTTTTCTTCGTTTTCTTATTGTGAATACCATTTTTCACCTCAAACATCCAAGTGTGACCCACTTAAAAATTTCTAGAACTTTATATCTCTTGTCCATTCTCATCGACATGCACTTCATTTATGTATTTATGTATAAGACAAATTTTTATACACATAACCATAACTATTTACTGAAACGAATAGCATTAGAATTGAAAGAGTGCACAATTGCCTTTTGGCTCTGTGCGAATGTGTCTGCTATATACATATATAAATCTATAGGTACATTTAGGGCTTTGATGGTACCTGTTGCTCTGCACCACGTGTGGCATATTTCAAAGTATATACATACACATATATAATAAATAATTTGACCGGATGTGCGATTATTCTATATACGCGCAAGTGGATATTTTTCTTCCTTATGAATTGTCGTTTCGAGTGATTGGTTCCAGGAAGTTGACTGTTCTTATTTGTATTCCATCTTATATGTATTGTATACGTATAAAATATATATCGGTAAATACCGTTTTATCGTGTACAGCCAAGATGTTTGAACCATAACGGCCGAGTCAGGATCCGGAGGAATGATCTCGGCGTTTCAAGTTTTTTTTTATTCAATTTTTTTTTTATCATTCTCCACCTATTATGGTATTATGAACATTTAGTTGCGTCGTCATCGTTACGCTCAACGAACAGTTGATACTGTTTCATTTCACCTCTACAGCGCATGATTTATATATTTATACATCGACATCGCGTACCTGCGGTAGTCCCAATAATAAATCTATATATATAATCCAATATAACATTAATTGATTCGATGATGGAACAGTAATATTCCCAAGACGTTACGCTCCGTAAATTTTTCATATAATATAATAACATCGCTGTCATCATACAATTCATTTCGTCATTCAATTTTTAAATTGGAAATTTTTTCTTTTTTTTTTTCTTTCATCACTCGTTCTGAATTGATTTAAAAATAAAGTGTGAAGACACGGATTATGCATATACATATACAATATAGACAGTTTGCCAGTGTTACTTATTTACATACATATATCTGTATATATTTTATTATATGTTCAATGTTAAATTTTTTACACAACAAAAAGACACTTTGTATATTATTCAATAAAACTACAAACCAGACACTCTGAATATAATGTATAACATTCGTATTATAAAAGTATTATAAATGTATATAAATATATATACTACAGGTAACACATCTGATGTTTGCAATAAGCAGAATCCCTTTTGCTCGCCTTGTGGATTGATTCCGATCTTGGTATAGAGGTGTATTTATACGGGAGCAGAGGCTCTTTCAAGTGGCACTTATACGGCATTGAGGCAACAAGTTATGGTTTGCCTCGTGAGACGACGAATCGTAATAATATAATATCCTGTTTTCTCTCTCTCCTGATATGTCTGCTTATATGTATGGATATATGGTACATATACCTTGGATCGTTTTGCCCGTCCCGTCGTGGCGAACGCAGAATATAAATAAAAATGAGGAGACGACGATGAGAAAGAGGAATATAAGAATGCTTGAAAGACATAGGGAGACGAAGGTGAGGAAAGAGAGTATAGAAAATGAGAAAAGAAGAAGAGAAAGAAGAAGAAGAAGCCGCGGGTTTGTGGTCGCAGTTGGGGTGTCGTCGCCTCTCGTTAATTGGTATTTATTATAATTGGCAGTCGTACTTATCCGTGTGCGGGTAAAATAGAGGTCTCCAACATCGGATCGATGACCACATGGACGTGGCCACTGTATATCAGCAAGACGTTGGATACTGTATTTGTATATACATGTATATGTATATGTTTATACAGAAAAAAAAGACACCGGTTTTTACTGGTATATAAAGAATTTAATTAACTAAAAATCAGAATTAATTTAGGGATTATATAAATTTAAATTTATTGTATTCATGTTAGTTTGAAATAAAAAATGTTTCTATTCAATTGAGATGGATTGTAATTAAAGTATTTGATTAAATATATATCCTGGAATTATTGGATGCCATTGTATCGCGATGATAATAGCAGAGAAACAATAAATGAAATCTCTGTATCATTCAGAAACACCGGCAGCACCAGTGAGAGTGACTCCTTGTAGCAAAAGCAGTGTAGCATCCCCGGGATTCGGCCTCAAACGAAACGAAACACGCGCCACATAAATTGTCTCCCTGTCTGGCTGGGTGAAAGCTGGATTTGTTACAGTTTGCACTCGAACCAGGCGACGTGTCTAGCCCACCACTGGCAGCTCAGGAATCCATAGTCTCTCCTCAGTATAAAGTCTTATCGCTTCTTTCTTTCTCTCCATTTGCTTATTTTTTTTTTTCATTCAACTCTATTTTTTTCCCAATCCTCCCTTCATTATTTTTCCTTATAAACTTATACTCATCCGCTTATATATTTGTATATGCAAAAATAAATATATATATAAGCGTTTCCCTTTTTTTTTTCTTTTTTTTTCATACACTCTGGCTCATTATCTTCCTCTTATTGTTCTTTCAGTTTGCATACAGGTTCTACCTTTATATTCGTTGGAACAATCATTTTATTCTTTAGATGTGGGTGTTTGTATGTAAAAATTATGTGTATATGTGCAAGAAACAATACGTTAATTGGGTTAAAATGCACGTGAATTATTTTAGGCTTGGGATTATATTATTTTTATATTTACAATAATTTTTTTACTCAATTATTTTTATTTATATTTATTTCAATTCTTTTTTTTTTCTTTTAATTTTTCTTTGTTTTTGTTAACTGATCTCAAAAGTATATGGACTCCATGGTGGTCGCGCCATAATGTCATTATAATATAACCAACGCGCTTTTAATTCTCGACATGCTTCTATATGTATATACATACATATGTATATTATACTTCGATTCATATGAAGTGGACGCGATGCGTTTATGTAGGCTATATATGCGAATACTGGCACTAACAGGTGTCTCCAATATGGTATGTTGTTTCATGCTGCTGCATGGCTGCATTAAACCATATATACTTTATATATTTCATACATAAATACATATATATTAATATATGTGTATGTATTATGTAGAAAAAAAAAGAAGGCATTTTAAAACCATAACGAGAGAGTTTGTATTAACTTTCCGGTAGTCTTTTTGATAAAATAAAACGCTTCAGCTTATTAGCATTTAATATTAAAATTTTTTATTTCCATTCCAGAAATCAAAAGAATGTGATGCTTGTTTAAGAAAAAATATTATCCCTTTTTTATTCGAACAACTTCACAATGAAATAAAAATTCCTGATGTGATAATTAAAAAGAAAATAAAACATCTCCAATCGATCGTTGAATTAAATTCGAGAATATTGAAATTTAATTAATTTAAAATTTTATAACATGTATATATACTTTTCAATACACCATTAAAAATATCAACAGTCATCATGAGAATATTTTTGACAACAGTAGCTGTGGCTGGCATAATAAAAAAGAAAATTAATAATTCGTGTCGAATGGATTAAAATTAAAATATCTAAAAACATAAATACATTTACAAATCCGTGAATGTGAGGATAATAATTTAACATGTCAAAATAAACAAGAAAACAATAAGTATATCGTGATTGTGTGTCAAAGGTAGCATTTGGAGACAAAGGGCACATTAAAATTCGAAAGTCATCTTCCATTTTCAATTTATGAAGGAGAAGAGACAAGGAAATTCAAAGGGCCTTTGTCGGGTTATATATATCCATACATATATATATAAACACGCATATATATACCTACATTTGAAGCATAACGATATGACGGTCATATATATTTTATGTATAAAGCGCCGGTGGCTCTTATATACACTGACCAATTCCATTTTTATCCTTTGAGTCTTTGACTCTTTTCCTCTGCTTCTCTCCTGCTCTCTTTTGCTCTGGTCTTTGAGATTTCACCGAGCGACGACGCACTCGGATGTAAATCAGCGGTCCTCTCTCGTGATGACATGTGGTGACGCAAGGCCCCTACTCCAATACAGCCAAAAGTCAAACAGAGATAAAAGACCACCAACATTTATTATAAATACGTACCGCGCGATCGAACCATCGAGTTTGGCATACCGTCCTAATATGCCGACCAACGGCATTTTATATTATATACCTATATCTTTTATATATTTATACATATTGTGTATACGTATATCTACACTTATATGTATTCGTCTTCTTGTATGTATGCTCTCCAACCAACCTTGAAAACCCCACTTGGCCTTTCGTCAGTTAGCAAGCTCAACAACGACGACGGCGACGAAAGAGCCTTTGTCGTTGAGTAAAGCCGACTGTTTCCTGACCGCTCGTATATTATATCGCAATGCAACCGTGGAATGTGAGGATCGCGCGCAGCCTCTTTGCTGCTTCTGTCGCGCGCGCGGATATCCTTCAACGTTATATACTTTCCCCGTCTGTCACTCGCTTTTAAACAGTTCAAACATTTTTATAATACATTTTTGTCTTTTTCATTTTATTTTTTACAGTGTGTTGTCACTAAAGATACGTCAAGAGATCCAAAAAAAAAAACCTAAAGTACACGCGCGATTTTATTCTTGAAAAAAAAACGCGAGAGAATATATATCTTGTATAGTTAACATTCTTTTTATTTGCATTATCATTGTTTTTTTTTCATACTAAAGCGAATGTCATGCAGTAAGAAAAGTGTAAATAAAAAAAATTTTTAAATTGAAAGCACACTCGTCTCTCGTATATATTCATATATTATTATACATAAAAATACTTACATGTATTTACAGTGGAATCGCACAGTCGCGGCAACATGCGCAGTCACACACAGTGTGTGAGTGTCGAGAGACAAAAAAGAGCGATATATGTGCCAATACAGAAAATGATAAAACAAAAAAAAATGTGGAGAAAAGAGCGAGATGGTTAAAGAGAGAATTGCCTTTATACATACACCAGAATGCGATAGCATTGAGCGCACGCGAGGGCAGGTAATAACTTTCAAAGGGTGCGTTAAAAGGAGTCGGTTGTCTCCTCCTCGCCGAAACGAGGAAACGTCGCGATGTACGGGTGCGATTTGGCCAAGTTCTGCAGTAGACTTCTTCAGAATCCAACATTATACACACAGAGTGAGCCTTCTTTTATTTAATGTATAGTAAATTATACATACGTACACATGTATATGCATACCGAATATATGTGTCTATACTGCATAAAGATTGTAAATGTGAAACGCAGGCGAATTGGCATGGAGATGGAAGTCGGTATGAAAACAGAGGAGTAAAGAGGTACACGGTGAAGTAGAATAAGCAGTAGCGAACGGCAGCAACAGAAGAAGAAGGAGTAGACGCGAACGATCGTGCATAAATCTTTCATCGTGGATCGAGAGCCCGATCGAATCGATTCGTTATATAGATGAAGGACTTGGTTTGTGAGCGCAGGTGAGAAACGTATCTGTGTCTGTACAGAAAGACGGAGAAGCTTGTACGAGTGCATAAATATTCTATATGTATTGAGAATATATAAATTGTGATGTGTCATAAATTATTTAATGTAGATAGAGTATTTTAGATTTATTGATTATCAAATAATCTGTATAAAGTAATTGGAAAAAAAAAATTAATATTAATATTCTAAGTGAAAAACTTTAATCCAAAAGTCATTCTGATTCACGCGACTTTAAATAAAATATAAATAACACTGTGATAAATTACACAAAAATCGAATATCCATCCTCTCATATTCATACGTATATATAAAATGAAATATCGAGAAATACATATATATATATATATATAAATAAAAATGTGCGCCGGAGATGCACGAACGATCAAACATAAAACGCACGCGCGATAGCCAACGAAACGAGCCGAAACGAAATGACAGAGAATAATAAAAAAAAAAAGTAAAATTGTACATATATCAATATACGAATGGCTATATACATATAGATATAAGCACATAGGTGTGTATATATAACTCCTAAAAACGCGACAGTATGTGCGGTGTATAGGCCAGGATGGCAATCAATAACTTTGAAACACACCGACGTTTGGAAAACAAATTCAGCAAGTTGCTTGATTGGAAAAACCGGTGGACGCTGTAGCGGCTCGCGTTTGAATGCAGCTTCGTGTTTGTGATGCCTCGCTCGCTTGGTTCACCCTCTAACTCTCATACACCACACGAAAACCCAATCGGCAGTGCATGCATATACATAGAATATATAGATACATGGGTTTGTCTCTGTTACACATCATGCACAAGAGCACGGTGGTTTATATAACGATGCACCGCGCGCCCTACTGATACGAACGACTGCAGTGTATTTATATTTATATACATATAGTAAAGAGGGTATATGTATATGTATGTATATATTCAGTGGAAGAGCATCAACGAGATAGCAAGAGAATGGCATTCGTCGTTATACTGCATTGGTGTTGCTGTTTTAGCCCTTTTCCTATATGTTCATATATGCAGCACTCACGACTATATACTGTTGTATATACAGTGTTGGTTGTCTCGCATTTTATTTCCAATTCCAATTGTATATATTGCCAACAATAACAACTATCTCTAGCCAATGTCCGACAGCGAGACTACTGTGCGGTTATGTATGTAATACTCGATACAGAGATGTCGAATGACGAATTGTTTTTTAAATTAAATTGATCTTTCTTTACGCGTTGAAATCATTTAAATATATTCACACTGTTAAATTTTCATTCATTATATATCCTGCACCCTGGGAATATGTTATTTATCTATTTTTCTTAGTTAAATAGCATCACATAGAATGAAAAAAAAAATTCAACGATATGAAATAAAATAACAATCGTTTGAAATAAATATCAACAGAGTGAAATAAATATTTAATTCAATATAATAAATTTAGTTTCTTCGATAGAAAAAAAATTTTTTTTTTCTCAGTGTATATATAATGTACGTGTGTATCTGTATTATGCGTTTCTGTATATACTTTGCCACTTGTAAATGCGAAGAATGAACCGCAACTACCATATTCTATTTGCCATAATTTACTGTATGTGAATTTGCGCGTACACACATGCATAAAAGAACAAGAGTAACAAGAGTCGCGCGTGTGTCGTTATAATACAGTGGTGGCAATCGATTTTCGCTTGTCTTTCATACATATATACACATACATATATTCATTCCTCTTTCCTCTTTCTCACATTCGTGGTTTGTAGTCGTTGCTTCTCTTGTATCAGCTAATATTACCGCATAAAACGATTATTGTCGTTGCCCCTAAGCACTATGAACACTTATATAGACGCGTATAGACGTGTATATATGATTACACCGGCGTTTTGCTGTAATCTCTGTACGTGTGAGGATAGCCAAGAGAGTCGTTTGCTTGCTTATTTATCTGTATACTGCATATACAATGTACATACTTGTAAATTGTATATACAAGTATCTGTAGAATATAGAAGAAGTTTGTCTCTGTGTATAGTTAAGTCAAGGTTAATTTTACACCGGCCGTTACGAACATTGCACATCCGCTCGAGCCGATTTATGCGCTCGATGATTTAATCGATGTGACTACCGAGAAAATAATCCGCGGATAAATTATGAGACATTGCGTTATGCTTCTATGAACATGTTATATGACATTATTCATTGATTTATTCGAATATATCGTGTAATAAATCACTGTTTATAGAATATATAAAATATATAGAAAGGAAATTTTTAAATTATATGTTTATTTATGTGTGAGCAGTGCGGTTGAATATGTTTATGCAGTATTATTTGTTTATTATTCACGTAATAATGTTTATTATTTCTAAAGTTACGATAAGTTATAGTGATATATTTGAACCACAATATATTTATATATTTGTATGTATGTACTAAACCTTAAATGTACCTGATTAGCGTTTTTTTAGTACATTTCTATACTTAGTTTTACCTTAATAATTATGCTTAGTTTTCCTTAGTTTTCGTTAGTTTTCAGTTCGTTATACTTTTTTTATACTTTGAAATGGAAGAAATGGAAATATTTGCTACTTTTAAGGTCTTAAAAAGGACTTAAATTTAAAATAGTACCTTCAATTCCTA
>JAQQBR010000003.1:3744629-3774028 GCA_030347285.1 Microctonus hyperodae | reverse complement strand
GGTTATGTGAATTTATATTTATCTACTATTGTATATACATCTCACTGAATATGTACTTTCCAACTGATTGCATTATCGAATACGTGATATAGAATCCAAGACTCACAATCAACGAAATATTACAGTGTATATAAACACATATTTTTTTTTTATTTTCTTGAAAGTTTAACGTATAGATTTTCATCATCATTATATTTTTTTCTTTCATTGTTTGCTTATATGATCGTTGATTTTACCGTTTCTCATGCGAATAAAATTCCATACAGAATACTACGACGCGCATTTATACTTCAATATCAATACTGTGTATATACACATATATTTATGTATGTATATATATCTTTCTGACAATCTGAAACTTTATCGATCCACAGCCACATAGGCATATCTCTCGGCGCACCCTGTCATTACTGTCCAACAATATAATATTACGGCTTCCAACGATTATTAAGTTATCCTCTTACGACATTTAATTTATATACTCAAACTCCAACGTGTCTCATCGCGAATAATGCACCAGAATTTTTCTTATACACTTATATAATATTAAAATATAATTATAATTATATTGTATTTATATTATTATTACAATTAATAAATTAATAAAGTATAAATTGTTCGCGAATGAATAATGGAATAAATAAATTTACAAAAGGAAAATTAAATTCGAGAGCTTCTTGGATATTGTTGGATATTGCTTCGCAAGATGAAGGAGGAATGAAGCGTTGTATCTGATCATTTTCCATAGATAATTCTCAGAAAGAAGAAGATGAAGAAGATGATGAAGAAGAATAAGAAGAAGAAAGTATAGAGTGGAAAAATCACCGGGCTGATGGTGCGGCAACGTACAAGCAATCTCGCTAATGGTCCAAGTACTTTCGTTGTTGTGTCCCCTTCATGGATCCACCACAGCATATACATATATACCTATGTACTATCATGTACATATCCATATAAATATGTCGACTATGTATTAACGCATCTCGTGAGATCGCACATGAATATTTATTTCAACAAAGCCCATTTCACTTGTATTCAAACTAATAAATTGCTATGAAATGGGGTGTATAAAAGAAATATATATGTATACCTATGTATAAAGTGGTATATATGTTGCAATTTTACTTTAGAACGCGTCCGATGATGGCTTAGGTGAGTTAGGCGTGGGGGGTGATATTGAACCGTGGACGTTTGTGTATGTATATATGTGTTTAAAAGCGACAACGAAGAGCCAAGGGTGGGAAAAGAGACTGAAACGAGATTGCCTCTAATCCAACGAGATTTAATGCGAGCGACAAATTTTCAGGAGAATTAATTGAATACAGAGATCGGGCCATCTACCGCGCGTAGATTTTATTGAATGCGCTTGCGTCCAACGTGACATTTTAATACTCTCACTCTTAAGATTTAAAGTTATAATTATAAAACATTTATATAAGTTTGTTACAATGAATCTTAAATTCATTGCTTTATATCAAATTAAATTGTGGATAGAAACAAAAATAAATAAAAATAAAAGTGATAATTTAATTGATTAATTAATACAAATTAAAAATAATTGCATGGCTGTTTAGACTAATATAATATTAAATGGATTAAAAGTGCTGCTTTAGTTCAGGCACAAAAGCGAAGAAGTAAAGAATAATAGTAAAAGAAGAAGATTAAATATATAAAGTAAAAATAACTGATGTAGATAAAAAGAATTTTTTATACATAAAAAGACTACGATAATCGTGTTCGACTTATGTATAATTAAATTTAATTTTCCGTAAAGTGGCGTGGATATTTATTCATTAATTTATTTTTTTTTTTTCCTTCAATGAATAAAGTATTTCATTTAAGAACTATTGAAAAATAAAATGAACAAAATACTCTATATACGATACAATAAAAAAATCGCTGTGGCTCGCATTATAAATATATACAAGCTGTACATAAAATGCTTTTGAAATGTATTGCAGGACGGTGTTAATACTTATACGCCTTGGCAATAATCCCCGGGTGATCAAATTAATTCGCAAATATTTCAATTCCGTGAACATAAAAGGATGTAAATTACATTTTTGGTCGAATGCTCGCGGCACTGTGGAGGGTGCAAATATATAACATCGACACGATCATGAACGTCCACGGAGAGTATCGAGAATATATACATATATATATAAAGGGAAGAGATAGAAGAAGAGAGCGAAATTACAGAGGTAACAGTAAAAACGACGTAGAAAATATATGGAAAAGAGGGAAGTAACACGTAAAAGAGGAGAAGGAGGATAATCGTTTTATTAACCAAATAAAATCGATGATTGAATGAGCGACCCCCTCTTTTTCACAGTATATATATACATACACTAATATACAGAAGTATATAATTCTTCGTCTAACCGTCCCAGGAGAATTATTCGATCGTGCACTTATATTGACACAGATGTCACTTTGGGATAATTTAACGCGCGAAAATTCTGTTGCAACTACTCGAAATATATTCTTATTTATTATATATACTACTACACGCTGATGTATATAAATTTCACATTGTACTTATGTATATATTTAATTTAAATTACTTGAATATTTGTTGAAATATTTCCGAAATGCTTGAGTAAAACGCTCATTAATTTACGAGTTATTTGAAATTTAAACGATTGATTGGAACCCACGCGCGCATTGAGATGTCCATTGCAAGTGGCGTTATATAGCGTTTCCTGAACGGAGACAGTACGATAAAATGTATTTATGTATTATATATAAATGTGTATATAAAATGTTTGCGAGTGACGACGAATGAACGACAATGAGAATCGAAAGGGAGACTATAGATCTACGACGTACACGCGTCATTCTCATCGCTCGACAGCCAACTATTCACGATCGCTCGGTCATTAACTATTTGCCGGAGATTTATATACATAAGTATATATGCTTGTATGTATATATCCATGATATTTATACACATATATATTATTATATCTGTATATGTAATGCATGAAATTGTCCAAATTTAACATCTCACCCTCTTGGACGTTAAGTCAAGAGGAGTTTCTCTGTTTCCGTGTGTGCGCACGTATAATTTCGCTTCGTTGACTCTTTAGTCGATTCACAGGGTGAATTTTATAATAATTATTTTTATACTCGTCAAAATATGTCAATATTTATTTGTGTGATAAGTCGAATTTGATTTATAAATTATAAGTTATATTAATGTATAATTTAAATAAGACTTGTTGCAAAAATAAATATTGAAATATTTTAATGAATATTTTTTTTTTAGTTTATCATTTTAGGCATATAATAATTTTAATTTTAATTTTATCCTTGCGTAATTACAATAAACAAATAATTTTATCTGTTGCGTAATTATTAAATGTAAAAAAAAAATTATTTAATCATTTTATTAGAATGTTGAATTATTTTCATATATTTTTCTTTTTTATTGTTGTATTTTTATTATTTATTGTACGATAAAGTGTTTTATTTATCGTTGTATATTATTTCGTGAATACATGAAATGTAATATAATTATTCAAGATGTATATTTGTCCTTGGGCAATGTATAAAAATAATAATGATATAAGGATTTTTATTTTTGAGATGAATGCAACCGTATATTTATATGTATTTTATATGAAAGGGCGCGATGGCACGTGGCGAACCACCCCTGTTATGACAGACGCCATTTCCGTACACTATACTTCTGTGTCATGGAAATCAAGTTGACTATTGCGAAAAGATTTATCATAGACACGCGTGAAGAATATAAATAGATATTTTATATATTAGGGAAACATAATTGTTTTTTGATTCGTTATTATATCATATTTTATTATTGCTGATCAATTGATTTTGTATCAGTGTTTAGATAGCAATAAATGATATAATTACTTCATCAGCACTTGATTTACAAATAATTCTTATTCAACTTAATGAATTTATTTACATAATATTAAAAAATTTTTTTTTTATTTCAAAGATACAATTACACAAAGGTGTTTCTATTTTGAATCAAGAGTGAAAGTTTACTGTACATATATTTTTTACCAGTAAATAAATCAATGTTACGTAATATTATTTATGGTGCAACTCGATATAATACTTTATTTAAATATCTAATAGTAAAAAAAAAGAAAAAACATTTCTAAAATTATCTAAGAATAATTTTATTTTACAAACTATAAAAATTAACATTTTCTCATTATCAATCACTAGAAAAAAATAATAAACTATCTCATAAATAAAAATTTTATTCACATATAAAAAATTCAATTTTTGTCTCATCTTATATTATAAATAATAAACATTATATTCAATAAATAATTCCACACAATATATTAAAATAAACATTTAATTCCAACACTTTTCACCTCGCTGTAAATTTGCAATATAAAATATAAAAAATTCCAAATCGACTTTCCCCATGTAATTATAATTGAACTCACGATATTTATTTATTTAGAATTAATTTATTAATTCAATATACTTTAATTCAATTACTATTAAACCAATATCTATTCATATATATTAAACGTATATAATTTAAAAAAGAGTTTTAAATGAGAAGGTGCCCCCATGATATGCACAACCGTTTGTAATTCGTGCACGGCAATTATTATAAACGTTTTGCATAAGATGCGGGCAATATGTGAATCGCATTCATAAAATATACTTTGTATATTATATACACTAAAAGGATATGACCAATTGACTTTGTTATACAATATCAAATACATATGAATTAATTATAAAGTCCCCCAAACAATACAGGTATACATACATCAGTAACAAACATATTTATTTCATGAATTTAAATTATAATTTCAGAGACAATAAAAAATTAAAAAAAATGTTCATACACAAAATTTCAGAATGACACATTTATCTACATATAACGTTATATAAATAATCGTACATATATGTATATAAGACGCCGGAATTGGGCAGATGCATTCATATATTCTTAGGTCAACGGTGGAGACCGGGCGCGTCAGGCCTTGACCACATCGCGCACCCAGTCACGATAAAAATCTTATAAATATAAAATTAGAAGCAATAATAAATAGACCATGGATTTTGTTCGAGGACGTATAATTTCCGGCAGAGGTTCACGCATATAGCTTAAAATAAATATATATTTATACATATATACAAAAGATCAAACTAAAAAAAAAAAAAGTAAATATATATTCTAATCACCCTAAATTTTGTAACCATATATGCATACCTTTTTCATTTTATTTTATTCCTTTACCTCGATTCCAATTTCATTTATTCATTTATTTATTTATATATATAGTATACACATAAACGAAAAATATTTCGAGCGTTAAGACGATATCAAATGTGGACAATTAGCTTTGCTAATTCTATGTATATAAAATAAATTACTTCACCGCGCTACTTACATACATCTAACTGTATAAGAAAATGTAGATAAAAATATTTTTTTATATGTGAGAAATAAAAGTGAGGGCGAACATTGTGGGCGTTTGAACGAAGAGAAATAGCGTTCGGAAGGGTTCAAGTAATTAATATATATACACACATATGTACAAGCGTGTGTTGAAATAGAGACTCTGATATAGAAGCCATGGCATCAGAGTGGAAAGAGATTGTCAGATGGAAATTATGTCCTGTAAAAATCTATTTATCCGCGTTAGATCTTAGGCATTGTTCTTCACCGTAAGTCTATATATATATTATTCTATATATAAATATCCTGAGTACATATACATACATGTATAAAAGTATGTAGATGTATGTTTATCAAGACGAGCGCGAGAGAGTGAGGATAGTTGAATAAATGAGTATGCAGTGCGTCGACCGCGTGTAAATCCTGTATAACTGACCGAAGAGAGTCACGTTGAATCCTGTATGAGCGTTATACACTGTATTTATACACGAAACCTCCAGTTCACGGAGAGAATAAGGTGAAAGGATATCGCTCAAGTGACATGAGAAAGGTAAGGCGAATGAGGGAGGTTAGGTGGTGGGCGGTATAAAACAGTGGTGGCTATGGGATAATAGTCGCCATCGAATATTCGAGGGTGTATGTATAACGTAAAAGGGACTATTGCAAGCAATATATATAGTATGTATACGTTTGAAAGACCCGCGTGTGCTTGGTGCTTCCAAGACCCGTGCTGGTTTACAAGTATAATGAGTCTTGCGCGCCGCATAACATTACGTCGCTGTTTGCTCCGGATTTAGATTAACTGTTTACGTGAATGCGGTGACTGTATACTTATAGTGAAAAAAAAAACAATAAATAAATAAAAAATATATGTGTTTATGTATTTGTTTATTGTAAAGGAAGAAGAGAGGAGAGGAGAGAAGAAAAGAAAAAATTTTGGTTGATGATATATTGCAATGATTAGTTTGTATATTTTTATTTTATTTTAGTTACATATTTATTATCATTAAATTGTATTTTATTTAAAATATCCTATATACATATAAATATTTAGCTTAAACAAATTTAAATAGTACAGTATAAATGTTTTATTATTAAAAGCGCGAAGGTGATTTTAAAAATATAAAAATATTTTAAATAATGCAAGATGTATATATAATACTGCTTAAAATTTATTTCAATTTATTTTCGATGACCGCAGACGTGTCGTAATAATTTTTAAACATCCGAATAAATTAATCAGTTTATATACATACAGATATATACACACAATTGAAACGAAAGAAGAAAAAAAATTTTTATTTATTATGTATATGTATAATCGTGAGTTTTCTTCAAATTACTTGAGTACATATATCAGCGCTGGGTTAAAAGCAATTGAATAAATTGATGCATGGAAAAGTTGTGAATTGATATACACATATAGATACATAAATGAAAACGATCCATCGATCGCTTCCATTTCGTTACAATTTCCACGCTTAAGCCATATATAAATAAATGACAAAGAGAGTAGACGAAGAGTTGGGTGCGGAGAGAAGTAATAGCAAAAGTACTAGTACATACTACATAGTGCCAGCATATATAGTGAATCGGTTTATAAAGTGTAAGCACGATATATGTACCATATCGTGAGTCCAATTGCGCGGGCACTCGCCATTCCGATCGCCATTCAAAAGTTTTCTCTCTCGCAAGCTCTTTTCATCCGGGCGATAGAAAAAAAAATACCTATGTATATCGTCGTATACATAAAGCGATGAAATGAAATAAGAGAGGAAAATAAAAAAATAATCGCACATATGAAAGTGAAAAAAAACAAAAATTCAAAACTCGCAATAATGTTTTTATTTGCTCGATTACGCGATTCAAAGAGTTTTTATCTTTGTTATCAATATCAAATATTTATATGCATACCTATGTATACAATCATTGTTTGAGTGTCTATAAATACCTTCACTCTCACAAAACCATAAGGATATTTAAACGAAGAGCTATATAAAATATATAATAGAGATAGGTTGAGAGCCAACTCGCTCTACATAGTTCAGAGTCATTTTACCGTGTATCTCACAGGGTTGATTATGGTTTTAGCTAGCAAATATATATATGTATTTGTATGGGTGATGTTCACTCTCATGGCGAGGCAAAACGCGCATTGGATGGACTTTTATGAGAGAAGTATGGTTTATATATACATCTTCCTATTTTATAGAGGTTACGAGACTACGCGCGCCAGAGCGATATTCTTTTCACCTCCCTTATTCATTCGTTCTCTTTCTATACATCCTTTTATATATGTATGTATATGCTATATAGTTAAGAATTGCACTTCTCAGGGATCAAAGACTTTATATATGTGCATGTGTACATATATATATAAAGTAAAGCTTTTGAATGTTGAAACTTGTTTGACTGACGCCTATTCATAAATGTTCCATTGCCTCGTTACATTTTCATTGATGGGAGAAATCAGTATATATTTATTTTTTTATTTTTTTATTCCAACCATTTCTTCCACAAGATTTATTTATTGCCCCTTCGTTTTATAGAATATTTTTTAGATGGAAAAAAAAATATTTGTTTAATAAAATTTGTGAATTTATTATAGTCGTATTTTTTTTCAATCTGAAATTACTTTTAACAATTACTCATTTAATATAACGATGGGTTATATTTTATATGTGCATATATGTATTTATTTATTATTTGTCAGTCACCCGACATACCAGACGACTTTTCGTACCTGATGCACGTTTCATACTCGTCTCAGCGAGTTTATAAAAGAGACTGACGCGCATCGCAGTACAGTGGCTACATATCATGAACGTAATATAAATCATTCTGATACGTTACGAAACAAAAAAAAAATCATTGGCCATTATTGATGGTCAATACTAACATTATGCACGCGTCACTATACGCACAACCTACCGATCATAAGAGAGAAGTAGCAAGATTGATTGATTGATGGCAGAGTATTATGTATAACGAAAGAAAAACATAACTTGGTATAAGTTTGTGCGTTTGCCTTTTTCTCTCGTCGATCAATATCATGCATACATATATGTATATATATTATATATATATATACATACCCCGGAACTCATTCGATGGAGATCACGATTAAGTGCGATAACTCCTTAGTAAAATATCCTTGAGCACTTTTTAAAAGTCAATCGCAGTAATATGGTATCAACAAAAATTCCCTCGCGGAATTCTCATCTCATCTTGGCTAGAAAAAAATATATATCCTGTATTTGTATACATATGATAAAAAAAAATTATATACTTATGAACATATTTATGAATCCCTGTGGAACATTAAGCTTTTTGTTTTTATCATCACATTTTTTATTTATATAATTTTTTTTTGCCGAGAAAAATAAATGCCACAACGCACATGAGATATATCCTGAGTGCGTCTAACGTGCGTGTCGTTCATTGAATAACGGTAATGGACAACGCATGTAAGTCTGGCTCCAAATTGGACGTCGCTAATTGCTCGTAAAGTACTTTTCTTCATCACTTATATACTGCTATTATTTAATACTAATGCTTTATTCCATAACTACGCTATTATTACTTATAGTATACATTGGAGTGCTTATCATTCTTTAAATTAACCGATGACGTATCGCAGATGTTACGGCGTCAAATACGATCATCAATGCTTCCGATACAATATAAAACAAATAAATATATGTATATATATGTGTACCCATATTGCTATGAATTAATTGATCTAATTGACATAAATTCGTGAAGAAGAAATACGTTATACCAAATGAAATAAATGGAAAAAATATGACGGATAATCCAATTGAAATTAATTAGGGTAGTAACAAATAAATGATATTATTTTCAATTGAAAATGATGTTTTTTTTTTATTTATTTATAAAACTGATCGCAATAACAAAATAAAACACAAGTATATTGATTAATAAATTAATTAGTTTCATTCTAGTATCAATTATTGATTGTACAAAATGTAACGTTTGAATTCAGCGTAATAAAAGTTTATAAAAAAAATATATATATAAATGAAAGTATATATAAATTTATATTATTGCGAAGGGGTGTGTATAGTGTTAACGAAGCGTCGCTCCAAGTGTAAAATACAATGATCGCGGTGTGGCACCTTGCACCGAGACTAAAAGAGTGTGTACATACATACAGGGTTGAAAGTTGCGCGTTGTGCACGTGCTCTTTCCATCTCTTGTCCCTTTAACCCACCCACAGTGTCCTATACCTTTACTACCACTCAACGCATGCCATTTTCTGGTCGGGGGTAGTTTCACCAATGGGGTGAACTATGAAAGGGGGCTTGTGTCTACACTATACTTTTATTTCTCTTGCCTTCTTTAGTTTCACATTCTCTTTTACCATTTATGTACACGTCCAGACTTGTATGCCGCATACTACTACTACTACTACTAGTGTTAGAGTGAATATACAACAGCAACGAGTGAGACAAATTTGTGTATATATTTTCCTCGCCCTTTTTGCGTCCCACACGTGGACATTCTCAGCTTACCGAGACAAATCCGCGATTCTGCGTGCATAAACTATTGATCCGATTTAAATTTATTAAAATACATTTGTCATGTCAATAAATAAAAATTTTAGCGATTAAAATATCTATTCATTATTGCTATTATTATTTTTATTTTAAATAGAAGTTTCAATAATTGTATATGTGCTTTGGAGTAATTTTTTATGCATTATGTACTGTGCCAACAGGAGGGATAATGTTTGCTATTGAATATGTGTTTTAAACACTTTGAATTATAAATGAAAATAAATAGTGATTGACATTTAGACATGATAATTTTTGCAATGAATTAAAAAATTTCATATAATTCTGTCACTCTAAAAATAAATTATCCCAGAGGAAAATAAACAGAATGAGAAAATTTTAAATGAATAAAATATTGAAATATATTTAAACAAAAATAATAAAAGACAATTCAATATTTGGTTCGAATACTTCAACCTTTTGACCTACTATTAATACAAATAAATCAATAACAAAAAGTTTCCTCGAGTTTAAACTGCACAAAGCAATATAATATATCATTAAATGAAATTGAAATATAAAAAAAAAATTTTTATTTCAGTTGAAAATAAAATAAAATAAATATACATGAATTTACATAAATGAAAACGTCTTGAAAAGTTTCTCCCCAACATCATAAACGCATACATATACGTATCACATCACCCCCTCTCGTATCAACACACCCCAATATTGATATTGGAATTTCTATACAGTTATAACTCTACACAGAAGTAGGATCTTACTGTGGGCCCCAAGGGAAACTCGTCGACGCGTTTATATTCGCACTTTGGACCCCGATACGTATACACATACGTGTATAAATAAATATATATATTGCATCCATTGCCCGCAGCACTCCATTGCGGTAGTATGTATCCATACACACACCTACATATGTGTCTGTATTATACATAACTCGCTCATCTCGATTTGCGTCCGCTTATCAAAATAACGCTTACAACTTCATAAATATTTGCGTGTGCGAGAAATAAACGGACGCGTTTTATTATAAAGACTGGTGACAATCTCCCCTTCAACTCATTCTCATTCTATTTTATTATCACATATAGCATACAATATGACAACCGTGAAATCACGTATGGAAATACACGCACTTAATCGTTAAAATGAATGATCGTTTTTGATACGTCTTTATAAATAAAAATTGTCAGATAAATATTTTTTTTCCTACACTACCATGCAGCGAAGATAATTTCTTTTCAAAATAAAATGACATAAAATAACGTATACCTATAAACCTATGTATATATTTATATGTGTATACACATATATTATACACATAGAATAAAATAGATTCCAGGGGCAAACTAGGGGCGCGCGCGTGTTTGGGACTGTATAAACATTTCAAATTAGTATTCAGATGCGCAGCTGTTGACTGCTCGGTGGCCGTTCGTTTTCGTGGGCTTCCGAGGCTTCGTTTAATTGTCAGGCAGATGCCCTCTTCTCCCACACCCTCACTGTCAACGTTTCACCTTCCACGCGCCCTCATATATATATACATGTATATACATTTGTGTACTTTTTACGCGCGCGCTTTTTATATATCACCAACTCTCTCTCTCGTTTGTATATAATATATACATACATATATGTATATAATGACTCGTTCGACCTCGCCCTCAAGCATTTATTTCCTCATCGACAGCGCTCATATATATAAACACACAAATGCATATGTGAATATTCATGTATATACTTACATAATACATGTATATATAATTATATATATACTCATGTATATGGTTTCATCTGAAATGTATATGCTACATATGATGCTATACTTGTAATGTATCAAGTGACACAATGTGAGAAAAATTATATTATCAATTGCAAGTAAAATTAAAAAAAAATTTATTTTTATTCAGAATAATTTATATAAATTAATATTAAAAAAATCGGAAAGAAATATTGATTATATATACTGGTGTAGCTGTATATATGTAGCTATATTCTGTCGATGTATATTTATTATATTAATTAACAAAAGGAGAAAAATTATAATATCAATTGCAGGTAAAATTTTAAAAAATTTATTTTTATTAGGAATAATTTATATAAATTAATATTAAAAAAATCGGAAATAAATATTGATTATATATACTGTAGTAGTATATATGTAGCTATATTCTGTTGATGTATATTTATTATATTAATTAACAAAAGTTTAATAATTCCTATTAAATATTAAATACTCAACATTTCAAATCTCTTCTCTATAATAGACTTTATAATAAAATAATAAATAATATCGTTGACGGATTCTCACAACGGTATTTTAAACATCAGGGCTATTAAATCCACTCATACATACGTACGAAATTATTCACGTATAGATACATATTACCGTGTATTCATTTTGAAGAGAGCATTATATAAATATATATACGGGTATATGGACGATGGCAAAAGCGACCGCGCGCGTTCCGACAGGTCACTATTAGAATATTAAATCGGCGTGTGTATATGTATATAAAAAAAAAAGTTACGGACAGCTCTCGGGGTTCGATATTCACGAGCGATATAGTCAGTAATCAGTCGATCAGTCCACCCTTTTGATAACCCAGTGGTTAAATCAATGCGATACACGATCCATCCGAGCTATATGTATATTTGTATATTATAAATATGTGTATATATGAATACTTACACATAGTTATTCATTTATACTTATATGCCATATGGTAGTTTATTATTATATCCTCTCAAAAACAAAATGCGCGGGCGCTCACGTATTTTTTCTTTATTTTTTATTTTTTTTTTTCAAGTCTGATGGAACATGATAAGTGCATATATTTGATTTCTTTGCATATCAACATAAAATTGACTTGGACATCAAGAATATATAAATGAATAGAATGCATGTACAGTTAACAGTTGAAATTTATAGTTAATGTGTAAATAATGTAGCAATATGTATTTATTGTTTAGGTCGTTTTAATTTTTTATTTTCATGGCATCTAAAATCAGATATCCCAGACACGAATACTCGCGATGATATTCAACAGACATTCTGTGCTGTGGGTATATTAAAAGCCCCCCCGGATGCACACGAACTCTGATGGGAAAAAAAAATAAAGATGAAAAATATAAGAAAGAACACAGAGAGATGATATGAGATATTATAAAAGAGTTAAAGAAATAAAGAATCAAATTATCGTTTATATAAAATATATATTCATATATACTGAGATGAACAAGAGACACGCGGGTATATAAATATGTATATATTAATTCGTTAAGAGAAGGTATGCCTGTTATGACTGGTCGTAAACCACAGATGTATATACATATAACTCAAAATAAACGTGCGTTATTAACTCGAATAAATACGATTGTCAAAACAAATCACGTATACATCTATGGCCACATTGTGAAGGTGAATAAAAAAATAACATATATCCATATATACATAAACTACATATATAAAGACAATTGAACATATATGTGTATAATGTTAACATATAAATAACCCACCAACTGAACTCTACATATAAAAACTTAATTTATATCACAACTATATCCGCTTTCATCATGATCAACATAAAAGATGTGAATCTTCAAATATATCCACAAAAAAAAAATGAATAAATAAATTTTATTATATCACTTGCGCACACACCAAAGTTTAACTAAAGTTTCAGTTTGATCGTTGAGCGCACATATAATATAATACTACTCGGATAAAGATCACCGGAAGATCGTAGATCAAACACCACGTTGAAACGCAACGCGCATATAGAGAGGCCTGAGGGGGTTGCTGCTGCCTTCTTTACTCAATGGCAGCCGCAACTTCAACATTGGCTCAACGCCACCATCATCACCACTACCACCTACACTTGTGCATATGTATATAAAATACAAGACTGATGTTTATATACTACACTATCACGAGACCCTATAGTGCCGCTTATTATACATTCACGTGTGCTGTTATATAGATAAGCGTCGAAACGCCCGCGAGCGTGATATAGTCTCTCGCGCTTTCATGATGGTTTTACATGAGGTAAAAGGGGTAGATATGTCTGCGTTATAAATGTCAGTATTATGCGAAGTTAAGGGGCATCTTAAAGTATTATATACATTGTATATATTTGTTTAATATACATATGTATGTATGTATATTTAATTTCCACCAGCCAATGAAATGACGTTGAGTGTAAGGTGCAGTGCTTTCACCTTTTGCAATGTAATACACAAATATATAAATGCGTTTCCATCGCTTCTATTACAAACCAGAGCAGGCTGGTGTTAAGTTTATTGTATGTACATATATGCATGCATATATGTATGTGTTGTGTGTATATATAAATGTAATGTTTATAGTAGCGAGCACGTGTGTTACTTCATGATTATATTGTGTCAGGACCGCAACGTCGAGTGTGACGTACGTTAAGACACACACGATGCAAAATAAGTAACTATATAAGATGATATTATCATGTTCTTTTACCACCTGCAGTGCGTCTACTTCCGGTTGATAGTTCAGCATGTATTCAAGGAATTATTACAATGTACTTGCGCATTAAAAAAAAAGGAAATTAATTAATTTATTGAATAATATTAAATTCAATTTGGTAATTTTGGAATTAATTCTATTTTAATTTAAATTTTATTCAATTTTTCTTTTATTATTAATTCACAACTTTTTTTTCCACTTCTATTATTTATGTAAATATATAAATAAATAATCCCGCGTGATATATTGTAGTGATAGTCGATAGAATCATCTTAAAAAAATTTTATTTAAATGTATTATCTATCAATATTTTGTTTCCTTAGTTTATTGTTTATATTTTATTTATTTATATCCTCGTATTTAACTCAAGTACACAGTAATTACATATCAATTGCGAAAGTGCACCATCACGGAAATAACAAGACTTTTATAGTGCGTGTATGTATAGAGAATTGATTTTGATTAATTATATGATGAATAAAATTGCGATGCAATTATAAATCTGCATGATGAAATCACTTGTGTTATTTATACATGTATTCATATACATATGTACATATATATGCAAGGAAATATACATATATATATGTAAGAAGTTGCGAGGATTCAAATTGATATTTTGCTTCCCGTTTCCATGCATTATAACTAGAAATAAGAGAAAAAAATTGTTGATATGATAGTTTGTAACAGGATAGAGGTCCACCGCAACTATCATACTACTGATTGAATATCCGGGATCCACAGTGACATCGATATCTTTGTCTTTCGATATAATATATACAGACACGTACATATAAGTATATACATTATTATGGGAATATAAAGATGCACTGAGGAATGATGATGTGTATACATATGCATGGGGTTATTATTTTTGTTGAAGGTATGGACACTGGATATATATTGTTGGAGGGGTATAATGCACACAGGAAGTGGGCTATTCCACGTGGCCCGTCCGCTTTTATATATTTATTATACATATAACTATACATATATAGACATTTTGAATGCGCGTTGTGACATGTTAATACACGTGAGAGCCAAAGTATTATTTCATGGTTATAACTCGTTAACTTTCAAGAATTTCTCGAGAGTGAAAATTCATCGCACGTTTGCTTTACTCGGAAATTGATGCGGGTGTCTGGTGCATCGCACCATCCAATCCTTAATAAGCGACAGCTTCCCAGAACGCGATGAAAAATATGTTTTTGCAGACACGCGCGATACGTGTCGCGATTATATTATATCCCATTCTATACATATATGTCGCTGACCGTTTGTGATGCGAGTTTATATACATATCTACATATATGTACTTATACCTCGTCAAATGATTCCCAATACATATGTATAAATAAATAAATATCATACATATATACATACAAAATAATACTATACAATTTTTTTTTTCAGTTTCATTCAGTTATTTATTTATTTCTTTTTTTTTCCTTCTATATAAAATAACTAACAACTGGATAATTCCGATAAACGATGAAATTACGCAGTCCAAGTACGATGATGAGTGTGATGTGCATGATGGTTGTGGATTTACCAAATAGATTTGCCAAGGCGTAGCAGCTTCATAAATGGTTGGCACGCCTCATCCGCTCTAGTGTCGCTCGGCCAATCGACCAAACGGAAACCGGCAATTTGTTCTCTTTCACAAAATGCTGACTCCATGTCTGCTACTACCTCACCGTGTCATAATATCGTATCAATGTCATTCGTTTAAAACGCTCCTAACATTATAAAAGTCATTAGACATAAGCGAATCATTGTATAACAATAAATAACGTATGATACGTCCGGTTGAATAAAATCGAATCCCAATGTAGAATAACATTTCCTGGTTATTATTAATTGACGAAGCACAGAGTAAAAGAGAGAATGATAATATAAATATTACAATGCACCTGGCTCCTGCGGCTATATTTTTTTCTTCTATATTAATAAGTAGGGTATATAAATATATGGATAATATTCACATGAATCTTTATGAGTGTTTAAAATTAAATATAAACAATGTATACGAATAAATGCCCACCCACAATAAAATTCCCAATGCTCAAGCATGCTCGTCCTAATTCATATTCTTGCACCTGACTACATATTATGATCACTCTCATTCATTTAACACCTAAACCCCCGTTGGCGATATGTAACCGATATCATACATGCCTCATCTTCACCTGCACGCTTGTAACAAATAAAAAAAATAAAATAACACAACGAACATGCGTGCGCCAAACATAGTATGTTATATACGATTACTTATACTTTCTTTCTTATTATCACATTTTACGCTTTTTATTTAACACCAATTAAAACACGTACATATAAACACACACACACACCAATCAGTGGTAAAATAAAATTCATCAACAATCCCAATCGTCTGTAATTTGTCTTCACTAAATTGCCATCACCATGTTGGTATAATGTCTCAATTATCCATTGCAACAAAATGTCTTTAAAATCAACCAATTACTAAATTTCTTCTTCTGCAAATGACGATCCAATGGAAATTTACAGTTGTAATGATATGAATTTTTTAAATAAAAAAAAAAATAAACAATCGGTATTCCCATGACGAAATACAAACAACATTTCCGTTTATCATTACTACCGTCAACCAAAGGATATATTTAAAGCACACAACTATTTTTTATATTTTTTTTTTTCTTAAATAAAATCCATACACAGGTGCAAAAGCCAGTGAATGTGCAATTCGGTTATATCAACATCCTCCTTGAAAGATAATTTATATTTTCTGAACATCGAATAATGACAAGACACACAATGACAACGATGTATACGTCTTGTCATAATGTACACATGTATAATGTACATACCTATACATATAGTATATTGTATATATGTATAGGAAGCCGAGTATTATCGGGGTCAAAGCGGGGGACACAAGCAACGCCCCGTCGATGACTCCAACATGGTTTCTGCATTAGATCGACGTGTTCTTCGTTACCAACAATAACGTTCAAGCACCCAGGAAATGTTGCTTCCTCTTGGTGTGCTGTAACCATCAAAATCCGGATGGGCTATATAGACTTATAGAGAGAATAATCGCGGCATCGTGCAGGTGTACAACCGGCACCGACAAGTATAAACCCGCGCGCGATCGTTTACCACAACGGATAATGTTCTCATAGTATAGCTAGATTTCGCGACATGTCCTTTACCTCAAGACAACGACGAATGAGACAATGCCGATAATACACCATTGAATAGTAGTTGAGTATAGATACTTAAACACAGTGTATATAAATGTTTTATGTATATATATACTGATGTACATAAGTGTAGCTGCAGCTGAGGAAAAAATGAAAATAATATATTTCAATTTTATTTTATTATAAAATATATTTGGATGATTTTTTTTTATGATTCTATTTCGCAAGAAAAAATATATAATATATCGTCATATACCCATCATCTTGACGTTTTGTATATAAAGCGTAATATTCTGGTGACTCTGCTTTAGATAAAGAGTAATGGACTTTGGCCAAGCGCACATTTTCCCATCATATGTGTATAGTGGGGTAGGTTATAAGGATATATATACTTTGCCAAGAGTTTGCGACGTGGAAAGATAAAAAACATAAATATCATATAAGTTTTATCCATCATATAATATAAAATAGTTTAGTTAAAAAAATATATTTTATATTTTATTATACACATCAATTTATAAATGTTATGAAACATATACACAAGCACGTAATTTATAATTTATTATTACTTTCTCCAATTTTGTCTTTTATTTTTCAATTAAATAAATATTTAATTGCAAGTTATTATTCTCAGAAATACATTATCATTAATTTTTCTATTAAACGTACTTATTTTTGTGTGTGTACATTCTCATATTTATGTAGGTATACACATAGGTAAATAAATCCATATACATATACAGCAACAGAAATATCAGCGGCAGTAACAGCAACATCAGAAGCAGTACGCTGGGGTCAGGGTGACGTATGGCAGGCTCTACTCCGAAATCACCCGAACGGACGGGGAGTTGATGGAGTACTTGGGCTATTTGCCCCGAGAGTCAACCATCAGACCACCCAGTATACCTTTCCCACTTTGCGCCCACTGACCCCTCAATAACGCGGCTTTCCCGCCCTGCCAACTTCTTATCATCAAAAATATCATTTTATTTCATTTATGGCCATATCGAATAGAAAGCCGGAAACCGTATGGGTTTACGCTTTTTTTTTTTATTTTTTTATAGAGATCCCTCGAGTTATTGATATGTTATAGGTTCGTCTGTAGACGTATAGAATTTATATACACGTGAAGAAGTCTCGATTCACTGCCATGGAGTTATATATTAGAACGTATATACGTTATATCGCGCGATAGAATATATGATGGAAATATCAATGAAACACACATAGAATAAGTTTATATTTGCTTCTTCAATATATATGGATATGTGTAAGTATATGTATATTTAACCGCGCACATGTTTGATACTGGCGACGTGGTCCGATATCGATCGGCATTCGTCAGATTTCACTGCGGGTTCAAACTCGTTTTTACTTAATAAGAATATATGGACTTTTGTGGAAAAAGACGAGAGCTATATTACTCACTCGTTCACTTCTGTATTTATAAACGTTTTTTTTTTATTTTTTTATTTCGTATTATCTTATTTTATCTACTCGCAATTGGCCTTCGACAAATGCGGGATTTTTAAGGCAAAATTTCAAAATTTATATTCATCGCTCGATGTCTCTAGTGTGTTGTTGACTACTGGGGAAATTTAATAGAATAAAATATCCGAAACTTGTTACAATAGTTTTTATTTTTTATTTTTATTTATCAAATATACGTTTATTTTTATCGGATAATGTATTTTTATTAGTATTCTGTGTTCACTTACAGATATTCAAGATAGATTTCGGGGTTTAATGGTAACAATATAAATATTAAAATTCAGTTTAAATATATGATACGCAATAATTGAATGTTGAAGGTAAAATGGTCAAAAATCGCGTGATATACATAAGAGAATCACACACGTTTCACATGACAGGAAAATATGGAGCGAACGAAATTCCAAGCGGGCGTTCACTTCACTCGATTGGGTCAGTCGCGTTTATAATACAAGTGGCTTTGTGAGAAAAAATAAATAATGAAATAGAGAGACAGAAAGAGAGGAGAGAAGCCGCTGATTTTATATTCCAAGAAGCGCACTCTTTCAATATATATCTCAAGAATATATCCATGTATATACAGCCATCTAGACCACTCTATTATCAAGTATACATATAGTAGTATGCAAATGTATAACCAAAAGCACCTTTTTTGATTTTATACATGTATCATTTTGCGCGTTTTTCCCATTGCCAAACGAAAAAAGATTCAGAGTATAAAAAAAACGTGGATTTATAAAGCGATAAAATATTTCCACATCGTTGAATTTAATGATATATATACACATTCTAGAATCGAGAAAAAATTTATATATTTCAATTGGCCGGTGACACTTTCTTGGCACTTGAAATCACGCACGTTCAGAGCATTGTTGTGCACACAAACGCAAAGAGCATTCACATATTGAATGCGACATTTTCAATGATTATAACCACTAACAATATCATCGCTCAGTCTCGAATTATTTTCATTTAATTCTTATTTTTTTCTCGATCATTCCCTCACTCTACCGCCAACATACACACAAACAACGTACATATTAGCACATACACAAACACTCAGCGATATCGGTAGAGCATGAAACGCGTTTACTTGCATAGCAAGTAACCAGGATGTCATTGTTTCTATCCCATACTATTAAATATATACCATCGCGCTTCTCTCGTGTCTTCAACACTCTGTTTTTATTCTTTATCTCTCACCATACTATACATACATGTATGTAAACTTCTACCATCTTGCTCTTCAAATTCAGTTTGCAACGAGACTATATGTTTAACCGTATATTGTACACCTACTCTCCTTCTCTGTTAAACTTATTTATTTACATCTAAAACCACAGCAATATAACACATAACATTTCTATACCTTTAGTCAGTTTACTCTTTCGCCTCTTCTTATTTACCATCTTTCTCTCAGAGGCGTGCGAGCATTCCAAGTTCGTTGCGGTCATGTCGTGAGCTTCTACTAACACCTGAGATTCACGTATTTATTTATTGCCAAAGACTTAACTTGATAATAATTATATGGGAAATAAAATGTGTTGAATGTATTTTTACATTGCATGTGTGATTTTATTTGTTGGTGTTATTATAATAGGGGGCTGTTGGCAAGGGTGTACACAAAGTTACTGCCGCGCGTTGTTGCTACTCAATACATGTATAGGTATTATAGTTGTTTATATGTATATGTGGCTTGAGAGACTGACGTTATATGTATACCGTGTAGTATGGTTTGTTACAACAGGGCGTATGCATAGTCCGTGGCAGAACGTCGTAAACTTGGCGCCCGCGCGCAACTTGTAAATTCCCCTCATGGCGTTTTAATGGTCCACTACGGCGCATGTATTAGTTTCACGAACATTAATAACTCGGTGTGGTGAAAGGCTATCGTCGATTAATTAGTCACTCCGCGTCACGCGGCATCAGTGTGGGCCTTCGTTAGCGCCCCAGATTCAAAATTCAATAGGAATTTTCGCGCGCATTATTTCTCGCGTTGCAATACACATGATCATTAATTAATCAAGTGATTTATATAATTTATTGTCGCGATAAATAATGCTTTATTTATCTATGAGATCAATTATATATTTGAATTAGACATTCGATAATGATTTTTAAATTATTTCTAATTTATAAATAAGACGTTAAAAAAATTATATAATTATCATGTGTGATGAGAAATTTTTTTAAATTTAATTTAATTAATAAAAAAAAGTAATTATCAATTCAATTGATATTTTTATTTTATTTAAACATAAATGATAATTTTTCCCTTCGATGAAATGATCAAATTAATCAATGCATTTATTTTATTGTTATTTTCATTTCTCTTTTTTTTTTTTGTTTTTTTCATTTATATATTTTGTTAATCATTGCTTCTCACATAGTGCGTGGAAATGTTTGCCAACGATGCCCCGCAGGGTGTAGCCACCTAATTTGTATCTTCCTTCGTATACTTGTATAATTCAAGCTGACAGACTGGAACCAAACGGAACGCACAACTATACGGCAACTTGCGCAACGATAATTATACACTCCATTCTGTTTTCCTTCTTACTTTACCTGATACTATTACTCCCTCGCTCTCTCACACTTTCATTCTGTATTTATCCCTCTATCATTCCGATGTATATACTCTGTATACATATATTTACGCCATCCAGAAGCCGTTTTACCTGGGCGCCCTCGACTCTACGCCATAGCTGCCCTGCCCTTAAATTTGGCTTTATTTATACTCACGGCTAATGTATTCAACGCCTGCTTTATCCGCGCTTGGGATTAATCTTAACGAGAAGCGCGCGTGATCCCACCTCCTCTTCTACCTTGTCCTGATACTCTCACTGGTTGGGCGGCGTAGACTTATCTGGTTGGATTCCGGTGTGCGTACCTATACATGCCCATGTATACATATATGCTTGTAAATACATATACTGCAAATATATACCTATGCTGCTGCCTCTCTCATCGTTTCCTGCGCATCCTCTCCTCATTCCCATATGCTTAAATATATGTTTGTCCATTCCGCATGGATCCAAACAACAATCTAACGCGCCGTTGCAACTCTTATCTATCCCCATTCACATTTATACAATTTTATTCACCAACGAATTTCACATTGGAATTAGAATAATTTCATGAATAATAGTTTCATTGAGATTATATAGTTGAATCATTTTTTGTTTGTTTTAATTGAATTTTATTTGGGTGTTTATTTATTTTTTATAGTAATTTATCTAATTATTCTGAGTAAAAATATTTTGTTCCTATTTTAGAGGTGGATAGAATTTTTTTAATATAGGAATTGAAGGTACTATTTTAAATTTTGGGCCTTTTTAAGACTTTAAAAGTAGCAGGTATTTCCATTTCTTCCATTTTAAGGTATAAAAAAGGATAACAGATTAAAAACTAACGAGAACTAAGGAAAACTAAGCAATTATTAAGGTAAAACTAAGTATAGAAAGGTACTAAAAAGGCACTTATTAGGACTAATGAGGTACATTTGAGGTTCAGTAAAGATCACAAAGGTCTAATATAGGAACAAAATTTTGCCTCGGGAATTACATCGACGAATCAATAGGAAAATTCTTGGGCATGTGGAGATGTATGTACGTAAGAGACAAAGCATTTGCGAATAAAAAAAAATTGTTATGCAGGACGCAAAAGAGACAGCATAACGGGATCTCAACGATCCCCGTTTGCAAACAGTCGTTGTCGTCGTGTCATTGTGCCGTCACGATTGCAAGGTTATTCATTGCTGATTCTTTGCGACGATGTCATTATTATCGCTCGATAGAAATCTCTCACGAGTACTAGCTGGTGTTGTATGAGCGGTGTATACATGGAATTCATTGAGTGACAACAAATATATACATAGGTATAACATATATACATGTTGATACGTTTATAAATAAATAATGTCGATGCAACATATGGGTTTATGTGTCGTTTCATAATTTCAAGATTTATTATTACAAGTAGATGTAACTGTAAAGAACGTAGAGTTAGAAAGTATAAATAATTTTTGTTGGATGTTTTATTTTTTTTATTTGCGGTTTGTCTTTATTTTATTTGGTCATACCAGGATCTGTAATGACGACGGTAATTTGCGGTACTTTGAGGGTGTGCATGTGCGAATATGTGGGCGCACTAGTATACTTTTCTCATTGAAACTAAGGGTGACTATATACTTCAGACTTCTAACATACCTCACCCATAATCATTAATCACACTCGACGAAGAAATAGTCTGACCAAAGTCCGAGACTACTGTGGGAATTGCGTTGATGGCACATACTTTTCACTAGACATTTAGTGGATACTTGTATATAAACAAAAAAAATTTTTAAAAAGACTCACACTCATAGTTATAAAGTCCTTTATATGTTGAATATTAATATGGAAAAAATTGTATTATTTAAATTGGTTAATTTTTTATGTAAATAAAATGCTTCTTTTTTTTTATATGTAAATTTTTTCTTCAAGACTTTAAGCTTCATGTTAAAAACATTAAAATATACACGAATACATATGTAATCAATTCAAAGATAAATCGTATTTTAATATTCAATCACTCATTCTCCATATTGCCTAAACAATATTTATATATGTATATTTTTTTCTTAACCTTTTATCTATCACTTCATTTCATCCATCAGTAAATAAAACTAAATTCAATTCCATTTAAATAAAAAAACCATTTTTTTTTTATTCTCAACACAATAACAAACTCATTATAAATATCCCTAAAAACAAAGGAAATGTATGTTAAATCATGAAAATTATTTCCAACTAAATCCAAAGAAAATCCATTGTCATGTCCTCAGCTAAAACACAACGAATTTTAAATTAAAATAAAATAAACTCACTCACAAAAAAATAAATATATCAAACAACAATTCAAATACGATATTTTTAAATTCATTTATACATAATGCGCGGTGTGACATAAAATATTTCAATATAGTCAACGATAAATTCACCTGCTTTCACCCACACACATGTCCCAGTCCATATTACCTCACATCGACTTTACACCACCATGATAAATAGCGATGTATCCAGTGTGAGAATAGACTGCTGGATTGTATGCGCGTCAACTCAGAGGCGGCAAAGCTACATTCTGCCACACACGATATATGTACATACATATTTACTGGCAACCCAGCTGACCGGTCATTAATAAACCGGAGCCATTACCAGGCTTCCTATCCCGAATGTGCGCATACTACACATAAGCGCGCATGTACCTCAATATATATATTATATATACACATATACATACATATATAGACACACGGTCTATCTAAAACCACTATCCTCAGAGTTTCCCTACCCCCAATCTAAATTCAACCCTCCAAACGTGCATAGCACCATGACCACCGCCCTACGTTCGCGTCCACCTCAATATTCTCTTTACCAGTATAAACCTTTATGTATTTATATCTATGTACGTAAGTATCTTTATATATACTTGTGTATGTAAAAGGCAAAACGAAGCAATGAAGAGGAGAGGTGAAAAGGGAGATAGTTGAACAGTTATAGTGTTGTGCTCGTGCTGCTATGTCATTTATAAACGTCTTGGACAAAACGACCCGTCCATCTCATCCCTTAAGCTCGGCCTGCGACATTAAAGTCAAGCGTTGTGACGTGAATAAATAATCCACGTGTATGTATAGGGATATTCTATGGCGATAGTGG
The DNA here is from genome assembly GCA_030347285.1 of Microctonus hyperodae. Classification (NCBI taxonomy): domain Eukaryota; kingdom Metazoa; phylum Arthropoda; class Insecta; order Hymenoptera; family Braconidae; genus Microctonus; species Microctonus hyperodae. The sequence goes on along the minus strand of JAQQBR010000003.1, from coordinate 3,749,210 downwards.
AGGTTGTTGTTGGTGTGTAATTGGAATGGAATGAATAAATTAATTAATATTGGATTTAATGTGTTTATTTGAGGAGGGAAAAAATTATTGGGTTATATATTTATACAAAGGGAGATTATTAATTGTTTGTGTATTATATGGTAATGTGTTTATTTGTATAGTTGAGGAATATTCGTTTTAGGTGGGAAATTTATGTGTTTGAATTTATATGCGATCAGAAGGGATTTTTTTTTTTCATTGATATTATCTACTGTGATGAATTTATTATTTGTTTATCTGTTGGTCAATTTTAGATGATGAATATATGATCATTTATTGGGGGAATATGTATGCGTAATTTTTTTTTTTTATTTGCTAGAGTATAGAAAAATAGTTTAAATATAATGTTAAGAGGTATGAAAATTTTTTCAATGTGAATTAGTTTTTTATTTTTATTTTATGAATCGTTTATTTGTTGGTGATGATTTGGAAATTTTTATTTTTCAATAATAAAAGTGGTAAATATTAATTTTTGATATTATATTTAATGTTGGTAGGTGATAAATAATTTTAGAAAAGAGTTTAAATAATTTCGGAGATTATTGAAAATTATTTCAGAATTTTTTTCGGAGATTTGACAGGCGATGAATATTATTTTTATATGTATTTATGGATCGAATATAGAGTAGTTGCTTTGATAAAATGCGTGGAGAATATGTCAGATGAATATATATTTTTTTGGTGTTTGTTTTTTGTGAAAGAGAAAAAATATAGTAGAGTAGAAAAACTTGTATGTGTCATGAGATTAGAATATCACGACACCTGTTACTGACGATATTTGATCGATCGATGTTGTCGCGCGTTCCCGAGAGTTCACGCGTGTGAGTTCTCTAAAAAGGGGATGAAAAATAGAAAAAATGTATAACTAAAAGTATTTTTTATACAGTCACTTATACAGTCCGCGGGTGAATGTGATATAATGCAACGAATAGACGGATTGCATGTGCGATGAGCCGTCGTTGCGATATATTATTTTTTTCCCTACTTCTACCTACACTTTGTATATATTTTTTTTTTTTTCAAGTGCTTATATGCATGAGAAAAGGGTATGTGCGTTGTGTCCCTCGAGTCGCACCCTTTTTCCATCCACAAAAAAATATATATACATTTCTTTTTGTCTCGGTCTCTTATACCCACTACTCGATATTCCAAACATAAAAATCAGCTTTATTCCGACGTGTCACTGTATACTAACTGTATATAGGGTGAAAACGAGAAAGGATTCGATAAATCCGAAAATGTATACCTCAGTAAAAGTGGGGAAAAATATATAAAACAAAAAACACAAAATACCAACGCGAATAAAACATTCAAATACACAACAAGAACAAAAAAATATTCTAAAATCAAAATATATCTTCATTCAATCAAAAAAACAAATTAACAATTCAATTAATCACTTCATCCATCAGATGAAAAAAATATAAAAAAAAAAATAATCCAATAAAAAAATTTTTTGCTAAATATTTTTGATCAAAAAAATAAATTTATAACGTCTCTCAAATATTAATTCAAGTATTATTGATATATTACATATATCTATATACATATATATATGTGTATATTTCAATTTAAACTTCTCCCCTCCCCCCTCGTACCGAAGAAAAAAAATTTATCAATATCATGTGGCAATTATTCAACGTCTGTTAGTTTCCATTTACTTGAAAGACGAATAGCAAGGTTAAAATTGTGCCTATAAATATGTCCAATGTATTGCATTAATAATACACTCAATGTGTCATAGTTAGATATACATTATGGTATATACTACTACTGCGCCACATATATAGAATGATAGAAAAAGAGAGCGGTGGTGATGTATCAAGGTAATGGCACAAACTCTGAGTGAATGCGATGGTGCATACAGACATTTATAAACGGATATAAGTTCCCTATATGTATCTATAAAAACCCAACACATATATGTATACATTCATATACCTATAGTAGCCATAGGTATATACACGATGCAATGCAGAAAACTCTAGAGGTTCATATTGCGGTACGGTTTTCATAAAATATTTAAAGGGCGTCGTGGTTGCTATCAGATAGCCTTCAAAATTCATGTTGATCGTCGCCAATCCCCCAGAACCTCGATTGAAAAGCTTTTCTCTTCCTCGAAGAACATAACTTTATGGAGCGTTCAAACGTAACGCGATGTGAATCGAAAAAAAATAAAAAAATATAAGATAAACCGCATAAATATGTGCGGTAACACAGAACCAAAAGTGAGAAATGAAATATTGAAGACTATGGTGAGTGACTCGCGTATACCCTGGAGACCATTTCTCTCATCTCTTCATGTTTTTGGGCTTTTACTTACACATATCTGCAGTATTTTATTTTATCTTACATTTTTGTTTTTTATTTTCACATATACAATCTTCCTCCCCGCCGAAAATATTCGTGACCACATGTTGATTGTCAACTCAAGCACATACGAGCTATATATGCCAGAATCACTTAAAAATTTTTCCAACGGCCATCAGACAATATATATACATATATATGTATATGTACATATATATTTGTTGAATGTTCCATTTATAATAGAATCGGCGAACAGAGCACGTAACGTATACGATAAACATAAAGTGGCTCTCACAAAAATATGTCGTTTATAGAAACGTGATGGTACGCAAGACAACAAGCCAGTCGCATATGTAATTTCTCACTTGAATGCCCAGCTACCAAATATACATCAATGGTAAAATACTTGAGTAAATATATGGACATACCACTCTTTATCCATACATTCGAAAAAATCCAATGAAATATAAAAAGTCCATTCACACAGCACAATATATCAACCATTAAATACCTAATGATCATTTCCATTTTAACTTAAAAATATCCAAGAAAATTTTGCGTTTAATATAATGTAAATAGTGAATAAACTATTAGTATTTGGTTTAGTCTTTTAGTTTAAATCCAATGTCAATGGAATAAATCCTCTTTCGAAATTTACTATACACATTAGTGCTGCAGACATTTGGAAAATGGTGAACGAGCATCACTAAAACAATGAGGGACAAGAAAACAGTGTACTGAAATGAAAGAGGAATATCGTAACAGCTGTATACATGTATACCAATACATGTATGTGAATGAATTCACTTCCAAATGAACATTACACTCGATTTCTCGATGGCTAACTCGAGTTTCCACAAGTCCAAAGTCCCAGAGACATCTTCCGAAGCCCTGGTTACTAAAACTATATCTATTGTATACCCGGCTTGAGTAATATCGAGGTTTGGTTTAGATTCTCTCTCGCTTCACTATACATATATTACTGGTATTCCTCCCTCATCTCTCTTTCTACCAAGTCCGCGTGCACTCGAGTGTCCAGTAACTCGGTGATCTCCAACTATCCTATAGGATTACCAACTATTCTCGAAGACGAGGCCATTTGGGATTAGAGCTACCTCGCCTTTCAGCTTCGCGACCCCCCTGTCCTTATTTCCACTCTCTTCCCTACATCTCTCGTTCATCTCTTCACCTCACTTCTCGCAACTGCCTCTTCATTTCATTCTCTGTCTCTATGCTCGCGATTTACGCTATCCAACTCTGAAGAAGCTTTACTTCCTGACCAAGTAGAGAGGGAGAATAGTGAAAAGAGAGATCAGTGACTAGACCAATTCCGTTGTCTTTCTCTTTACGATGACTTTGTTAAAGCAACTATATCTCCTTTTGTCTCTCTTACACTTTCACCACTATCCAACCAGACAATATCAATTATAAGAGAAGACAAGAGCCCGCAATCACGAGCTTGCAGACCTTGACGGATCAAAGGTTCGTCTTACTTTATCACTCCTCTTCTCTCGAGTTTACTGTATATTTCTTCATTCCTTTTGTGGGATCATCACTTTTGTGATAAGAAAAATACTTGAATTATTTCATGAACACGTTGACAATGTTGTCAAATTGTATATATTGAAAACAAAAAAAAAAAAAAAAAGACTGTTTAAATGAATAAAATTTGTTTCAACGAAATCTTGATATTTTCGAATTAAATTTAAAATTCAATAGAATAAATTTATTTGATTTTACTAAATATTTTTTTTTTTTTCATGAAGAATGTATCGTATATTTGAAGAGTTATTTTCCATTGTTTTTTATTAATATATGTGCGTGTATGCAGTGTATATATACGTGCATGTGTGTATTAGAGAATAAATGTTCCTCGAATTGACTAAGAAATTACCATAAAAACTGCTTTCTATACAGTACGTATATTTACCACTACTATACAGTTTAGTCTGGTCTCAAACTACTTCCTGTCTCTCTTGACTCTGTGAAACCCTCATAACTATATAACATATGCTTTAAACCTTGCATAAACATATAAACATACACCATAAGGCGTTAACACTTTGTGAATACATGCGAAATCGTGAACGGTTCATTTTTTTTTCCTGTCCCATCCTGTTTTGTTGTATCTTTATTTTTTATTTTTTCTCTGATATTTCGGCTATCATTAAAATACTATAACAATTATTATTCCTTCACATATTCACCAACATCGATTCCCAACAAAAAAAA
>JAQQBR010000003.1:3714830-3728681 GCA_030347285.1 Microctonus hyperodae | reverse complement strand
GTGTGTGATTCAATGAATTTTGACGTGAATCTCTCTTGACAAACGGCTGTTTCTATTTTCGCACCTTTGTCTTTTGCTTCACGATGAAAGCTTTTGGTGTATGTGAAGTATTGCTTAGTTTCACCATCGTTTCTCTGTGTGTGTGTGTGGATTGAGTGTGAATTGTGGTAGATAGAAAAAGCGATAGAATGAAAGAGAAAAAAGGAAATATATATGTATAGTTACTTATGTATCTATCACACTCACGAATATATAAGGCGAGACAAAGTTTTGTGTCGGCTGAATGAACAGAAAGGGTCGAAAGACGAAGAGATGCTGCAATAAAGACGAGTGTGTTTGTTTAGGCTCTTCAGTCTCTGCTGCTGTTACTATCATTCTCTCTTACTTCATCTCTCTGTACTATACTCTGTATATACCCTTTTTACCTATCGTTTATATGTATATATTTCCTCAAATCCTTGAGTTTCTCTTATTTTCCCTCGCACGTAGTCGCTTTTTCTTTCCCACTTGCTCTCGCATTTTATTTTACCACAAAACTACTTCAACCTAAGTTTATTTTACCAACGTGAAATGACAATTTAATGAGTTATTTATCGTGCTATTATAATAATATAAATACAAAGATAATATTGTAATAAAATCAAGCAAGTATTTATGAAAAAAAATATATAATAATTATATTAAGATGATTTTATTAATCAATTGAAATATCATTAGTATTTTTCCTTAATTTTCCTTCAAGTATTCATAGAAATAATTCAAAATTACTCTAAACAATATTTATACTTTGAGTTAAACAAAATTTTATTTTATTTTCATGTTTTTTACTCTTCATAAAAATTTTATTTCGTTGCTTTTTAGAAATAAAATCATACAGATCTTTCTAAAATAATAATATAAAGCGATTAACCAATGTATAATTTAAAAAAATATTATTACAAAAATTAATTATTTATAGATATTCACGTTTACATCTACACTGCCCAATCGCATTTAAACATAATTTGTTAACACATTTATTCTCATATATTTCACATCGTCCCACACGTTTAAAATTTACTTCAACATCCTTTAGTATAAACGTTGTTTCAATTTTTTTTTTCTACTTATTCGTTTTCTTTATTTTAATATATATCCCTTAAGATGCCCATAGTCAAGTTAATTTTTTGACCATGGCATATTACATGGTTCCAACTGTGACCGTACTAGGTTTTTATTTCATGAAAAGACTTATAAGAATATCAGTGATTCTCATTGTAACAGTCTCGACGATTATTTTATTCAGAATATTCATGCAATTGGATAACATTTGTCGTTGGATTAAATGGAGAACCGCTCTCTTTCTCTTGTGGTTGCGGCATGGTTGGTGATCTTATCAGTGGTGAAGCATCTGCGCGACGACTAAAGTCACACTCTCACTCTCTCTCATGCCATATTGGCCATGGTATATATTCATGTATAATTGTATATAGGTAGAGATGTATAGAGAAAGAAAGGACAAGGACGAAGAAGAACAAGAAGATGAAGAAGAAGAAGACGAAAAAGAAGAAGAATAAAATGCTGATGGTGTGTATAGTTGTTATAGTGTGGTGATACTTGTCAAGTGTTGTCAGCGCGATGAGGAGGTTTATATATACAACAGTAAACAACCAAATCATGACCACACCTTTCATTCCTCGTTGGACACAGGACACGAAGGTGTTGATGTCATGCCAGTAAGTAAAAGTCGGTAGAAGAGATATACAAAATAAAAGAAAAAAAGAACAAGAAGAAAATAGAAAATGAAATATAATCAAAATTTAATATTGCGGCAGCTTTTGTATAATTATAAAAGAAATATTTGATGAAATCTTTTATAAACATAAAAATACATGAGAGATATATCTTGTCTCTCGTTCACTCAAGGTCCCTGGCAATTTTACAATTCGCTATGGAGTTGTATATTCATCATTATCTTGTTGGGAAGTCGGCAGGCGAAGAGAGTTTGAAGAAATAAACTCGCAACAGTCGTCTCTTGTTCATTTTTGTTTCTCCTGATCACTCTGTATCCATATACACTCAGATATACAATATGTTTAGTTGAGAAATTATTTTGATATACATCTTAAAAAGGTGTTATATATATTCTCACTATATATTTATAACGATTGCCCGTGACCAAAAGCCGATGAGAAAAGGGTATCACTAAATTCATGGATCCATATATACAATATTTCTCAATATAAAACTGCACAGACACGAACTGAAAAATATGTGCCAACTCATCATCGATTGCATTTTTCACAGTAGAAAAAAATTGATTAGACACGGTTTTGTCGTTGTTGTATAATATTCTATGGGATGTATATTAAATCTGTATATACACCATCATCAGAAAAGACGATACAGAATTTTTCGATTAATCTCTGCACATCCGCTCTTGTCTCACTTTATTTTATACATTTTTTTTTTTTCGTTTATCCACCTTATTCTTTCTCGATGGCTTTTTATTAAATCTCATGTTAACTCTCCAACAGCATTTAATCCGTACATAACGCGAACACTCTCAAGGGGGACGCAACTCACTCAATCGTATGCTTTTGAGCAGACCAAAGAGTCCTCCAAGGATTAGGAGCGGTTCGACAAATAAAATTCATGATTGGTTAGTCGATAGAGTTCGCTATTCCCCTTGAGTATTCACCGTTTATATGTATATACATGTCGTTCTCTTCACTCAGCACGAATAGTCGTGGTTACAGGACCACTAATAGAGACAGAAAGAAATATAGACTAATGGGAGAAGAGTTTCCGGTTGATCAAGTTGACGATAACCTACTGCGATCGCGCAAGGGCTTGAAGTCGTGTCACTTCCACTTGGTGGAATTCACTAGGATACTCTTATACATCATCATCATCATCATCATCAATATAATCATCTTCACATCACCACAGATGTAACTCGATCAAACTCTTGTTAATAAATGAACTGAAATAATTGCACCAAAATATTTTTTTCCTTATTTCGTAGAACGACGCGTTTACTTGAAATTTTTCAATCCAATTGCTCTTTGATTATATATTCATTGAAGATGAACGTGCAAGGCTGCAATGTATTACAAGCTTAAGTATATTAGACGATGAGCGAAACAAAAGGGAGTCGCGGAGAATAAGAAGATGAAGAAGATGAAGAAAATGTTAAAGAATAAAAAATAAAGAAAGTTGCGACTCTATGCTATATAAAGTCGTTCACCCCGATTCAGACAATCTAATGTCTGCGACCGCCGGCTAACCCGGGAATGATCTGTGATTGTATTAATATCACAACACGCCCTGGCACCCGAATATATCTTTTCTCTATATGTATAGTTATCTTCTTATATGTGTATACATACATATGTATAATAAATGTATACTTCCACTAGTACATGTGTGTATAGGTGAATATAACGAGTGATATAGGGATGAGGAGGAAGAAAAAGAGAGCAGAGGTTAGATAGAGAGAAGGCAAAAGGCGCGGCCCTCACTCCCTTTTGCTCGCGTAAAATTTATGCGATCATCGGCGCACAAATGCACCGAGAGCATTGTGCACGACAAGACGACAACGGGGAGAAACTAAAATGGATCTTATACATATATATTTCCATCTAACTTGAGGTTATATAGTTATACGCAAACATTACGGTCAAAGATATTTTGCTGTGTGTGCGAGGTCGAAGAAAAAGAGGCGTGAAGAAAATGCAATGTGAAGAAATGAAAAACGAGGAGAAAAATAAAAGGGTGAATAAATAAATAAATAAATAAATACTTTGTTAAACTCAATAGCACGAATTGTGTATAAGATGTGTGTGGATAAAGAGAAGGAAGAAAAAATGTTGAAAAATAAACGAATTGAGATAGAACAAAGTGTATCAATGTAAAGAAATAATCGTTGGGACATGAAAAATAAATAATAGAAAAGAAGATTGTCACCAGAGAATGCAGTCTCTCTTCGCATTGGCGTTTGCCACTATATATAAGTATTAAACGAATGACTTTTCAACAGTACGAGTATGTTCCACTCACTTTGGCTTTTGGGCCGCTCTATTCACGCACGCATATTGTTCTATTTATGTAACCATTGTTCATCCATCGCGTTCGAGATAATTTTAGATAGCGTCAGACAGACGCACATACACACTCTTTCACTTTTATTATACTTAACTCTCTTTCACTCGCACTCTTTCTTTATGTATATTCGTAATCTTATCTTTTTCTCTTTCACTCTACGATGGAATGCCGTACGCGGGACCGACTTCTTAAATGTTTCTTCCATCGGCATCGATCCCTCTTTTCTCATTTGGCATCCACAACCTTCTTCCTCCTATTCTTTTTTTGCTTTATATCTCCTCTCAACTTTTCTTTTCGCTCTGCGGTGTACAACTCATCTACCAGGGCTATTAGTGATGCCGATTAATTTAGAACTATTGGGTTTCTCAATTGGCCAATCGCAAGATACGCACGCCTAAATGTATATATTCACAAATCGTAAACTATACTCAAATATAGACAATCTTTGTGATATACATCTGTATAATATATCATTTTTATAAAGTTGTTCAGTTGAAAGAAAAGAAGTAGCGAAATTTACTCATTGGTTTGCTATGAACCCTAATTATATAAACTAATGTTTATTTTTTCGAATAACATTTCCCTTCATAAATCTATCTATTTTTTCATAAGGATTATACATGTTCTTTCGATAGACTCATAAATTTCGAGATCGAAATAGATATTTGTCGAAATATTAGTAGCATGAATGCCATAAACCACTGTAAAATTTGTCAATCCCCTTCAACTTTTCAGAATCAATTAAAAATTGTACTTGGTATAATTTTTCGTTCTCTTCTATAGTCAATTATCCACCAAACTTTGCACCTAACATATACATCACCAATATACAACAATATCACTTTATAATCTATCCTATAAATGTAAATGTCTGTACAGTGTTCACTGAACAACGCGAAAATATCCACAGCTCTCTATATTTTGCCCTCAGAATAGTTATAGGCATGGTTTTTTCATAACAAATGTCGATTTATTTTTTTTTGCAAAATAATATGTATTATTTAAGTGTGTCAAATGCAAGCGGAGCTGCTGGCTAAGGCTAATTATTAATAAACATAAATAAATATCATAATTCTTTCAATTAAGAATTCTTGAATTTGTATAAGTTCATTTAAAATTTTATAAAAAAATACAAAATTAATGAGTATGAAATTTAAAAGACAAAATTATATGAATGTATTTAATAATAAGATGTATAATATTTGTTCTTCTTCATTTTGTTAGTGTGTATAATTTTCTTTATGGTGACAGTGTTGACTGAAACGATCACGCTAAATGTCCACGGTTCAACACATCTTTATGTTTTTGTATATAGGTATATCGTTGCGCGAATAAAATTGTGCATATGTGTCGGCACGCGTGAAAATACATGGCAAATTCCACACTCACGTTAGCATTAATGGCCACGATGTGCCATCGTTATAATCCCATAACTCTTTGTGCGACCCACGCACCGCCGTCACGTCCACTTGTCTTCTACTACACTATTTGGCTTCACTTGCAATGTATACGTCAGTTAGTATATATAGTACACATAGATATGTTATATTACAATGATGAACATTTTGACTTTACTTTTACAATTTAACATAATCCTTTACTTAATTTCAAAGCCATGCACTACATCGATGAATTATCAAAACAATGACATTAAACATAACTATATACTTTATACAAATAATTTATACGTTAGTATATATATTCAATGCGCTATTATTGGATCTGTTTTATAGATTTGTTTAGACTAATTTGCGTGGTTTAGACGTGCCAACTGCCGCACGCTTCTACCATATTACTATCCACACACGCGATAGAAAAATTTATCCATGGAATTTTTTTTTATTCCTTATGTTTTATTTTCTTTTATGAAAAATTCATTCTGCAATGCCATGCGGCTTTAATTTTATTTTTGAAATACTGTATTTCTCATCTCTCAAGCGTGTCTGGTGCGAATTGTGTTTGATAAACGACGTAATAAATTTAAAAACTCATAATTTTTTCTTTTAGTTTTCATATTTTTTCGTTTTGTTGTTGTATATCTAAACTATATACATGCCTATTATATACTGACATATATGAGTTACAGAATTTCATTGGTTGGGAGTATTTAAGAGTTAATTTGCGTCTCTTGCTGGACGGTGGCTTGGCAGAACGCTATAATTAAATTATTAGTACGCGTCGTCTGAGCGTTTTCTCTTCACTCAACTTACGCACGACAACATGCATACATATATGAGCATCAGATTCTTCTCTTTCTCCTCATCTCATCATTTCTCATCTACTTCTGCTGTTTCACTTCTTCATATATACTTATCTGTATACATATATGTATGTATATACACGCCTATATGTGCCATATACTGGCACGAATGTGATATCATTTCGCTTTTCCTTTTCGTTTCTTCCTCTTCTTATTCTTCATTTAATCCCCAAACATCCACCGCACTTTCGTCTCGTCGCGAATGAACGTCTGAGACAAAATCTCTCACCGTGATTATATACAAGGAGCTTGCGAGAGCTTGCGTGCACGCGTGGCAATGATGAAATTCCTCGGTTCCAGCAGACGCTCTGACGCCCCTCTGATATATAACCGCTTTAGAAAGACGCGACAAAAGGGTGAGAGTAATTTAGATCTGTCATTTATAAATATTACAACTGGAATACGATGAAAATCAATGCATTTATCTCGAATAACAAATTATAATTTAATTTTTATTTGTCATGATTTATTACTGATACAATTATTTCATCAATCGTTGTATAAATAAATTTGACGATGAGATTTAGCTTCAGTATAGGACATTGTCGTGACCAACACACCAATGATAATCGTGTGTATATATCTATGTATCGAAGTGAACAAATCGATATTGAGGAGAAAATTCTATAGAGAAAGAGGTTCGAAGGGAGAGCGCGACTGATTGCTAGAGTTGGACGAATGATTGAGCGAAATGAGGGAGTGAGCAAGTAGGAAAACTACCAGAGTCCGATTGACTCTATATTATATACTATAAGTGTATGTATGTGTATATATATATGATTGAAGATATCTATATAGACGAAGATGCGGGATGTCTTTTGATGCGAGACTGTATTGGCTTGCGCTCCGCCATCTCTTGGGCTTCCGGTGGACTGTATCGAACTTTTTATATATAAGTTTCTCTCGCGAAAAAAAAAGGCGCGCAACGATTTATATTTCACCAAAATTATGATTACTATACACCGGTGGATAATAATAATAAATTGTTGAATGATAAATATAAATTCACGAATAAATAATATGTTGGAAATGGGAAGTAAAAAAAAATACAAGATATTTTTTTTGTTTGTTCATTTAGTTTTAAGATGAAATCACCACAAATCTTCTCGCGGTCTCAGGGCTCGCGTCGCAGAGACAACAGCGACGGTGACGACGACGACGAACGCCCGCGTTCTAGAGAGAAAGAGAGAGAGATGACAACGACATTCTCAGCGGTCCAATAAAGAAAAGAGTACTTCAAGTCCTTTCCATGCTGTCCTGTTCTTGTCCCTTGAGAACCTGTTCCCGTAGGAAGACCAGATTTATGTGCAAAACTGCCGTTCCATCCTCTTCCGTTAGTTTGCTTTCTCTCGCGCGTATTTCTACCTACCTATCGTCCTCGTGTTTCTTCCTTGCGATGAGGTAGGGTGGAAAAGGTAGATGGACGACGACGGAGTGAACGCAGACAATCCCTCAGGACGCGAAAATAAACTTGCAGTGTACCGATTGGTGAATTTACATACCCATTTTCGATGTGTATATATTCAGTATGGTCACTCGAGAATCCAGACAGTAAAGAGAAATATATTTACATGCACAGTGTCGAATCAGTAACTGCCAGTATAAATATATGTTTAAATTAGATATACATTTACTATACTGCAAGAAGAATTTTATATGATATATTTCCAATGCAGGAATACTGAAAAAAAAAATTAATTGAAGCAAATAAATTTTTCATATCGAAACAAATAATTTTTTTTTTTTCATTTTAAATAATCGTACATTTTGTATGGTATTAAAAAAAAATATTTTATTATTTTCCAATCATCATAATGTATAATCATTTTATATTTCGTGTGTTTTGAGAAAATCCAAAGGTGAATAAAGGTAATAAAATATTTAACCGTTGAATATATATTTATTTCAGCTCGTCACTAAATTGATCTCATCCACTTACTTGGTATGGAAGCTTTAATGTTCATGAAAGCATAATGCTGTCGTAACTGGAGGCGTAGTTGCTTTTGCGGCTTGAATTTATACGCTGAGAGTGAAATTGTGATGCGAGGGTAAAAGGAAAAGAGCAAAAAAAAAAAAAGAAAACAAAAAGTGACGAGGAAAAGAGAGGAAAAGATAGAAGTGGAGAATGGGAGAATGTTCTTGAGTTATATGCCACAGTACAGAGCTTTCTCGCGGTACATACAATGACACAACGATGTATATATATGTATAGGATGAGGTGGATATAATCCAAGCAACATACACTCATAGATATACACATATGTGTGAAGAGTTTGGCTTCATTCGTTTGCGATAAACACGCTTTCTACCTTAAAACTTGTCAATGATTCAGTTGCTCTCTATTCACAGACCACGAACGCCCTTTTGCTTTGTTTCACTCATCCACTCTTGCTGGATTTCACCGACTTACAAATAGAGATAAGGTCCAGAATATTAATCATTTATAGTAGACTTAATTATATTTAATAATAATTCAGTGTTGAAAATTGCAATGGGAAAAAAATATTGAGAATTTATTATATAGAAAGTAAAATGATTGTAAATTTCGATAAATATCGTAGGGAATATTATAACAATTAAAATTGTTTGTGTATTATACAATGACATACGATTAGAAATTGTTTTGTTGGAGAATGTTTAATGCTTGTAGAGTTGAAAAGAGACATCGGGAATATTGAAATTAAAATTTTATATTTGTGCAAATGTCAAGGAAAAATATTATTGCAATGCATTCTTACGAGTATAATTGTTTTAACATGCGGTAAATTCTATGCACGCACGCGTTTATAATACTTTGAACGAACATGAAAGTATACGTGATTTCATATATGTTGATACATCCATGCAAGTTTTTATAATATCAACTTTCACAAAAATAACAAAATGAAAATGAAGAGAAATGGAAGAAAAAAAAATTTTTTTCTTTCATTGAAACTGTTGGAAAAAATATTATTTATATTTCTTTCACTTTATAGTTACATATTAGTGTAGTTGTTACACTCGGATATCGCTATACTGTCAATGGAAAATAAAGAGAAATTTTATTTAATACCCAAACATTAGTGGTATAACTCATGGACAATTTAATTGACGCAAATTTCTATCAACTTCAATATAATTTATATATTAAATTTCTCGATTCATAAATTATATTTCTCATTACATTAAATATCTCAAAAATTATCATCGACAATCCCACTCTATATTACACAACATAAATATAATAATTTATAATATACATAATAAATAATTCAATTATATGAAAAAAATTCTTGAATAAAAAATAAATTCCATTATTTTTTTTTTCTATATTTATTATATAAAATATTAATTCATTATTCCATGTACATATTGTGATAGGTCGATGAAAAAATAATAATGAGTGTTGGAAAATTTATACTTATGAATGCTTCAAATTTATACATGTATACAAAAAGATAAAAAAAATCACGTGCGACCTCATCAATTGTAATCGACTGATGCGGTCAATACAAAGTTTATGTGATTTGTATAGAAAGACTCTTAACGATTCTATACGCGATACAAGTTCCCACGCAGTGCGTTATATGTTTATCCATATGTATATATATTTATTTATTTGTATGTATATACAGCATGCGGAACACTCGGTGATATCGAGCTGACGTGTCAAATACGTGATCATAATGTAATGCTACTTAAAATGAATACACATCCAAATTACCATTTTAAATGTCATCATAACTTTTCTTCCAACTTGCTCTCGACCTGAATACCGATATAAACTCCCAATATACTGAGCGTTCACGTTCACATTTCTTATTTATTTCATTTTTATTTTCACGAACATGCGCGTTGCAACTACTGAATGTAAATTGACATTATATGATACATAAAAATAATACGACTAAATTAATGTGAAATTATTTCTGATAGTTTGTTTCATATTAAAATATTAAATAAAATAAATTGAATCTACAAAAAAAAAAATTTACATTTACACCAATAATTAATTTACAATACAATAAATTATATTGTTTTTGATTAATATATTTTTTATTCGACTCCGATCAATTATTTAATCGTGTGAAAAAATATGTTGTAAACATTTATTCCGCATTTATACAAGTGAGTTTGTTGAAAAATCCAACTGTCACAATGTTTAATTTAAAAGTTGCACTGGCACCTTGTAAAACACAGCGATTTATATACTTGAAATGCACATTATAAAGGGATGGATACTATATGTATCATTGTACATGGATACATACATATTACATGGACAAATAAATATTCTTATATATCGAATAAGAAAATGGCAGGTGCCTCAAAGGTAAGTATGTATAGGCAAAGAGAAGTCTGAGCAGACCACCAAGGTCGTCAAGCAAGTATCACGGTGTCAATTAATGAAACAGCGCGAGAGACTGAGAGGGAATAAAGAAGGAGGATAGAGTGAATTAAACGAAGGGTGAGAGTCGGGTCGCGGGACAACTTGGGACTGCGATGGTGTGTTATATACTTGTGTGTATATATAAATGCATTGCAAGAAGGAGAATCTTATATGTATTATATGTATACTCTCTACTGTCTGACTGTATAAACGGTGGACTACGGTTTTGTCGCTCGATTCTCGGTAGTCTAACCATAATAAATACATAATATGCACATAAAGGCAAGCCGGCGCGATCAAAATGATCAAGCCAAGTCGAATCGCGAGCGCGACTCGTTCTCTCGGTGGGTGGTACATCCGATCTTCCCTTGAATTATGTCGCTCGCCATCGATCTTGACTAGCCTCTGTTTCCCCGCGCCTTCTCACACACATTTAGGTATATATATTTGTTTATATATATATATATATGCATGTGTGTATATAGATATTTCGATCGTTGTTCAAACTCTCTTTCATGCTGCACGTGGGTCTTGATAATTGATCCGCGTGATTAACAAGCGATCGTGTACGTTAATTAAACCATTTTCAAGTCATCCAACATTTTTCTGTTTTTCTTTAGAACGAGGTAAACTCGTTTTTTTGTTTATACTCGTTAGTTTCGCTTAATCGTCAACGATATATGTATATATACATATTGAAAAAAAAATATGTACTTTTATATACATGAATAAACATTTATTATAATATTATAATTTGGTGTAAAGTTATAATTTTTTTTTTTTCAAAGTATGTACATACTTTTTTGCTGCTATAAATTGTTCATTTTAAAGTAATAATAATTTTGGTATATAATATATATCTGGTATATGTACATATATGCATTGCAACATTATATCGTTGGAGTTTTGTGTATGTGTATTTATATGTGGCTGTATGGATACATTTAATCGTTGCGACCTCTTTGTCCTCATCTTTCGCGTGTCTCCCGCGGCCCCCAACGATCCACCTTCGCCCTCGCACACGCATCATTCAAAGTTTTTACACGAGCGTCGAATGGACCACCGCCGAGATGAAGCTGTCTGTTTGTGAATGTTCGTTTACAGTTTGTGCTCATGGCTTTTACAACAGCACACATTTACAATGGCCATTGGAGAATTATATATTTATCCTTTCTCTCTTTAATTCCATACCATCATATCTCGCTCATTCTCATTGTATTTTATTCATCCCCGCACCCGCTCAAACTCGCACAATGAAAAACAATCTAATCGTTGGCGTTGATCCACTCTTATATGTATGTCCTCTCGCTTCGTCGAAGTCGACCCGCAAAGAGGCAAACAACAACGACGACGACGAGTTGGATAAAAAATAATGAGCCGGAAAAGGATGGGCTCATCTGCATTTTTTGCATGCTTCATCACGAATCAATTCTCTCTCTCTCTTTCTCTTCGTCGATCTATACTTGTTTGCAAATTTAATGCCTTTATAGTGTGCAGCGGGTGCGAGGAAGATGAGCAAGACGGACAAATGAAAAAGACAGAGGAATAAAATAAATGAGGAGGAAAAAAATAAAAGACATGAAAGGGCAATATACACACTATAACGGCCACGAGTGTCGATGAGTGCAGGGAGATTTCGAGGCCACGCAGATGAACGTAGAATGCGCGAGGTGAGTCCCAGTAGTCCACGGATAAATATGTATATGTGTGTAGGTGATTGTCATGATGATGATGATGGTGGTGGTGGTGGTGGTAGTAGTGCGAAGAGAAGTGCATAAAGAGAAGTAAAGAGAAAGAGGGATCTGTGGATTGAGGCAGGCGTTTTTACGCGACCAGTGCCAGTAATTTACAGTCGCGTCGGTCATTCGGCCATACATGGTCGGTGCTCAGCGATCGGTGGCCTCGCGATACGTCAAATTAGCCCATATATCATGGGCTTCTTTACCACTCCATCGATTTATGTCTGTATGCGCATAATATAAATTATTAAATAAACTTGAGCAACGCCAAACGTATCGTCTTGAGTTCAAACTTTTATATATACATATTTATACATTTATAAACAATTTCTTTTATCATTTATACATCGCAATCATATATAAAACTGGTTTTCTGAGATACAGAAAATATTAAATATGTAAAATAAAATTTTTTTTCAATTTATTTAATGATAATTTAATATTTTTTATCGCAAATTAAAATAAATACGGTATACAAATTGTTATTAAAAAATCCCTATTAATATAAAATAATATAATATTACACTCTATCATTTAATTATATACTTTTATTTATTATTTAATAATTAAAAATTGAAATAAATCTTTCATAAAATTTTCTTTAATATTTATTAACAATCAAATCCCTATATTTTATATAACACTTTTTTTCTTCTCACCCCTGAATGCAATCTCAGATTAATTTATTAAAAATATCTGCAATCTATTAAAATTTTTCGATTAATTTGTATTAATGTTTTATTACGAGGAATGCGGGAGTGAATGTGTATTAAAAATGGTACTGCACGTGACGATGAGAAAACAGAGCAACACCCACTGTCATGTCATGGCCCGCACGCGCGCCACAACGATCCCCCATCAACGCTTATATATATAAGTACATATAAGTATACAGAGCTTTTTTATATACTTTTGTCCCTGCCTCTGTACACGCACTGACTCCAGCAAGTCGCGCGACCCATAGCGAGTGTACACGTAGCTTGTCTCATTCTACTTTACAAGGGGATTTAAAAATCGAGAAAAGCTTTGACAGCTATTGCTCGCCCCTATTCCTCCCTCTTTATTCTATTCGTTTTCGTCCTTGTGCTCCTCTCGCCAAACATCGACGAACGAATTAAATGTAAAATATACAATCAATAAGCTAGACGCGTCTGTCGTTTGTTCTCTCGCACCTCTTTGGCCTCAGTCATTCATTTTCTCTTTATCTATTTTATTTCATCTCTTTTTGTTTCTTCCCGATATCGTTCTCGCTTTCTTTCTATTCATCATTGACGTGCGCACACCACGGGGGAGAGGTTTCTACTGACTTGCGACGTGATATGTCGCTAATTAAAATCCGTTACGGAGCACGTTCTTATTCTACTCGTCGCCGAGTTGACGACGACGGTGATACAACA
>JAQQBR010000003.1:3680116-3700683 GCA_030347285.1 Microctonus hyperodae | reverse complement strand
ATTCTGTATACATATACTTTATAAACCCATAACGCTCCTACCGCCGTATTCTCTGCCCTCCTACGCCATTTTGAATAAATTCTCGCCCAAGGAGAGTTATCTCCCAAACGTTTCGATTTCCCATTTAAAGGATCTTATATATGTATATATATAAATATATCTAGCATATGTATATATGTGTATGTATGTATATATGCATAAGCATTTCACAAGAACGTGCGGGGGCGCGGCTCGAGGTGAACATCGCGGGTTTGGGGCGTCTGAAAATATTAGCTGGCTTTTTCTCCTTCCTTCCAACAGCAGTCAACGATATATATGCTATACATATAACAGCAATAGTATAGAAGCTAGCACCACCATCACCAACCACCAGCCACACCTCCCTCTTCTCCTCGCGCCGCCCTCAATGTACCACGCAGCATTTTTATTAAAACCTTCGACGTTTTCGCCATTCTACTCGTGCGCGCAACCGGACGACAAGGGGTTAGTCGATCGATATAACCTTGCGCAAGACTTTGCCCACTTGTAATAAAAATAACTGTTTATATGAATGTACATAAATTCATGTTTATTAAATATGTATATTTATTTATAAATGTCTGTAAGGTAATTTATTGTACATGTGTATAATAGGTGATATTTCTGTATTTATTACATGCTGATAGAGATATATATGCCTGGGAATAAAAATTTATTAGACATTTTGCAGAATAAAAGTTTTGAGAAAATGAACAAAAAAATTTTAACACTACTAAAGTCGAGTTTTAGTTGACTATCTTTTTTTTTAACAGTGGAGTCTCGTTCGCTTTGGGTAATATACCTTGCGCTACTATATAGGGGGTATTTATCCCCCCCTTGACAACCCCATCCCGCGCAAGGATTCAATGGTAGTGGAGGAGTGTTGCTACAGTAGATGACGATGGTGGTAAGACGCTGATACCGATGTTTTGAACCGTGCCATGGTGTACGAATAGAATAAGCCAAACTCTCACTTGTATAAGTATATACATATACTAATACATAGATAGCTTGTGTATATACTCGTGTTTATATATGTATGTTTGTTTTAATTGAAACAACTTTTCTCTCAGTTCTATTTTTATTATTCTCTTACGCGACTGCACTGTCTCTCTTTTCCGCAAAGTTTTACATATCACTCGCACTTTGGCTATCACCTCACGTGCCACCGCTGTCGATCCCCTTTTGCCACCGCTATACTATTACAATACTATTATACACATATATATTCCGGCAGTTTTCAAGCCATTAAAAAGACTCTCGCCGCCCCGTCTGCACTGCCATTGGATATTGTCGCAAACGAATATGCAAATGATGAAAAGCGAAGATACTGCAGTAATTTCTATCGTCTTATAAACCAAACGACGCAAATAGATATTGGTACATAAAACGTCCCTCTATATCTATTCATCTCTCCCTCCAATTTCTGTTTCCGTTAGTTCTATCAAGTCGCATGCAGATAAAAAAAACGTGCGAAGAATAATTTCTTTCTTTGTTTTATAATTATTACGCAAAAATAAATAAATCTTAGTAATATTTCTACGATCGATTAATCTGCGAATCGGTGGTGCGCCCGGAAACCCGGAATAAATAAATGTCTCTCGATGAAGTGAGATGGTGTATACATATAGTACAATATAGAGTATAGTAACAAAGTGGAGAATTAAAGATAAAAGTTTAAATGTAAGCGCAAGAGGAAAATGAGCTGGAAAGAATAGTAAATGATGTTTAGTAAATGTGAGACAAAGAGAAAGTTGTCTCTGAATACGATGCGCGGTCGAGGCTCAGTAACTAAGTGAGAGAGTGACCCGTACTTTGTTGAGGGCGGCGCATATACATCGGGCAAGAATATATTGATAGTCGGCTCAAAACTCCATTAGGGTCGGCACAGTATTCTCTCGTAAATACGAAAATGCTATCCCATTATTTACTGGTTAATTGGATTAATGAGACTCGTTATTCGCTAGGAGGGCACACTGCATCCTCTTCAGATATATATGTGCGTATAGATATATATTACACATTGTCTATATGGAAGAATATACATACATATATAAAGTGCAGGGTACGGTACGTAAGTATAAAACGACGCTTGGGCTTGCGGAATCGCCTCAGCCAACAGAGGACAGTGTATAGACGATCGTTGATGATGGTGGTGGTGGTCGGGTAATTTTACAACCGAAGGAGAGAGGTTAGGACGCAGGAGATATAGTACAGATGGGATAAGACAACCCTATGTGGACAAATATACCATGGCCAAATGTTACTGGCGCGTACAAACCGACGTGTGCAGTCTCATTATATATCTTTAACCCCCCTTTCGATATACCGAGACAAACACAACTCCCATTTTCTATACGACAGTTCATACCATTTACCTGATGTGGATCTTACTCTTCCGTTGAACTCGAAAAAAATAAAAGGAAAAGTCGAAAGGGGAGAAACGAAAGATTAGGGACAAGAGGAAAATAGACGTTCGATAGAGAACACGAGTTTGTAAACTGTCCAATTGACAAATCTGTGCAATTGTTAATTTATTTTATTTTTTGTCTTTTCTCTCGAGAGTTGAAACATATTTTAAACTACACCAAGAGGAAATTGTTGTAATTGTTGTATAAAGATGGTGAAGGTTTGTAACTAAAATTAAAAAATATTATTCAAACTATCAAAAAAATATCGTTAAAGTGTTTCAATAAAATTTTTTATATTTTTTATTTCAGTATATACAAACGATTTGAAATGATAATTATTTTTTCTACATGATGCAATTAAAGAAAAATAATTTCAATGAACGTGAGTTGTGTTTAAATAGAACATGTGCGAGTATCTCTTCGACATATAACATTCAAGGAAATTACAAAGTTGTTAAGAGTATATATTGCCAGGTGCAAATACTTGTTCAAAGTCTCTTCAAGTCTTTTTCTTCATACAAATATATACATATATATATATACCACTCTAGGTATTACGCCTTTTGTATCTCAGTATAATTATACCCTCCATTCTGGCATCCATACTTGTCTATGTCGCTTATAAGGTCGTCTATAGCTTGTGTAAAATTCATCAAGTTGTCTTGAGTTGTTATTACCCAAGTCGAGAAAGAAAGAAGAAAAAAAAAAGACAAATAAACAAAACTCGTCTTACATTACTTTTAAATCTAACTGTATATATATATGTTATATGTATGTATATATCACTGTTACTCGATGACTAATCTATCATTAATTATTTGCACTAGAGTTCCCTCTAGTCGATGTGACCCCAACGCCATATACAGTCAATTATTTGAGTGGCAGAGAGTGGTATTATATATATATATATGTACATGGTATAATAAATCGAGCAAAGTTTAATGTCGTAAAGTAGTGTAAATGTCTATGTATCTGTGCGTATGTGTGCGTGCATGAGAGATGAGAATGATGTGCATGCAGAAGAAGAAGAAGAAGTTGGAAAGGGGTTTGACTTTTTAGCAGTCAAAACGTTGTTCCATTAATCAGAAGTCACTGCTCTCGTTGTCACCAATGTCAAACCGATATATAGCCACTGAATTTGAATTCTATTATTAAATCGAATAAAATTAATGAGATACAGTGAAATACACTTCACATTTATTGATCCAATATTTTCATCATTCATTTTGACATTTGACTAATGAAAAATAAATTAAAAATTTATAATTATCAAACACACACATTTCAAAATGATATATCATTATTTTTTATTTTATTATACTGCATATATTTAAAATAAATATACATACGCAATTCAAGAATAAATCATACGTTTGAATATCGACAATTTATAAATTTTTTCACATTCAATAAATTTAAATGTTTTGAAAGGAATAAAAAGAAAAAAAAACCAACGCGCAATAAAAAATACATAGACTAAATTTTTCTACATATCCACATACATACATATTTATACACATATATGTATATCGGGATGCAAAGAGGATTTATCTGACTGAAAAAGCTTCTCTAGCCCAGCACACACGCATCGGAATATATATTCATGAAATAGCAGTGTATCCCCTGACTGGTCATCGCGTCAGAACGCACGTGCTCACGCGGCCACAACTTATGTATGTGAATATATGTAGGCACACATAACCCATACATACATAGAGTAATGTAATACAAAGAGGAGAGAAGGGAGGAGAACGTCAGCGAGAGAGTTGTGAGTGTATACATGAAGAGTAGAGGAGGTATCGTGGGTGTATAACGGCTGCAATGGAAGGGTAGTTTGTATATACGATGGAGGGACAACGCCACCGTCGCCGACGAACGACGACGACGACGGGAGGGACAGCAGGAGGCGCCGCAGAAACGAGCGTGTCCGACGGGAGTGTAAAGATGGCGGCGACATCAACGAGAGAGCGAGACCGAGAATATACACCATATAACAGAGCTGCCCCCGCGTCCTCGGTTATGATAAGGCGATGCTTTAATGACAGCCGAGTTGCCATGGCAACGGGCGTATAGGGGCCGGCCAGGCCGAGGTAAAGCGCGGCCGACGCCGACGCCGCGACGCCCGGCGTCGGTCAGTGCTGGACAAGGGCGCTGGCGGAATCGGACAAAGAGAGCGTATACAACTGGTGAAAGAGGGGCATCGAGCGGCCGCCATTCTAGTGGACACTGACCGAACCTCAGGCGTACAGACGAGAACATCCGTCGATGTATACATGCATATATACACCTATACATATATGTATATCTATATGTGATTGGTATATTTCCGTCCGTGCGATAGACAGCAAGAGAAGATGTCTGTATGTGAATATGTGCGCGCGCGCATAGCACTCTCACGTCTCATCCTCAGTGTACATATGTATAATACATATATAAACCCCTTGCGCGCCACTTGCCAACCCTCCTCCGATATTCGGCCACCTTTATCACACACGCGCGCCAACATTGCCGTTGTAACAATGGCACATTATTCGCATTCAAGTACAAGCCTGCTAGACACTTACATTGATAACATAATTTTAAAATTAATCAAAAATTATTTGTAGGTTGAGGTGTATTATTATTTATGCATGTAATGAGTATACGAATTTGTATTGGAATATTTTATATATCGATGCGATGGATAAGAAATAAAATGTCTTTGATCGTATAGGGAGGTTTGATATTGTTAAGGAGTATGAGTTAAGGCAAATGGATGGGTAAATGAATAAGTAGTGCGGTGATGGGGTGGAAGTATCAGTGGTGGATAGATGAAATTGATTTTAGAGCAGGGCGTTTGATCGCCACAAACATTCACGTTGGCTTTTACGCGTTTGCTATACCATCAGCTGTCTGTATATAAGTATTTTATACGTACAAGGAAAATTATTTGCCGCTGATGTGCGGTTCTTTTATTGATGGGTATACCTTCATCTTGTATCTTGTCTTGGGCGTCATCTCGTTACGTGAGAATTCTTCCGATAGCTCGCAAATATCTAACATTAAATGAAGCGTAACGAAAGCTTCAGCGCGCTCTTCTTCACCTGCGGCGTGTGTGCTCTCGTTTGCGCTCTCTATAGCCTTTCATCGAGAGAACCATTTCGTTTAGGAGAGTTGGTGGGGGTGGCAACATCAAAGAATTTTCTCCTTGTATCTCGTGTATAGTTACGTGCATAGATGCGAATGTATATATACTGTATATATATATGCACATGCTCGCCATCTATTCGACGAGGTGAACCGCAATAATCTGGTTAGCCACTGCTAGTAAAGGAATTCACGAGTAAGCAGACCACATTGGATGAGGAATCGATACGCCTCTAACAATTTTTCAAGGCAAATATACCTGTATATATATATCTATGTATGTAACAACAGTGCTTTAAAGTGTATACCAAGGATATATGTAATTCATTTTAAGAAATTTCATTGAAATATATAAATGCTTTAATCGTAGATGAAAAAATTAAATATAAAATAATATTTGATAATTTTGTTTTTTTTTCTTTAGTATTATAATTTAGGTTAATATATTCTTTAGAAATGTATTTATATTTACGTATGTAATTTTATATAATTTATACATGTATAAATGAGAAGAAATAGCAATTAATTAAATTTATTCTCACATATATAAGTTGCATTTTAATGAGGATTTAACGCTAAAATACACGACTGGTATATCACTTGAGTTTGCGTGTATAAATCCACATAGATATGTCATCTCTTGATGATGTGCTTCGCGCACACAGCAACAGACAATCCGAGCGTTGGAGTATTCCACCGGAACACAGGGGATGTTTACGAGAACGCAAACACACCGGTCGCCTGCATTATGGATGCAACGAAGTGGACTCACACAGCTCTCTTCTCTCTCATCCAATGCAACAAATATTGGAGCAAGCGAACACGAGAGTTGCTCATCCTTTCTCTCAGTCAATTTGTATCCATACATGAACATACACCCACACCATTATGTGTATTTGTATACATCATACATATCTATATGTACATGAGCGTCTATACAGGCAATATAGTGGTCCCCGCAGCATGCGAGAAATAGCCTCGAGTTCCATACTCTCCTGGCATTTATTTATAATCAAATTCCGTGTATACCGACGCTAGGATACCGACGAGGCGCATCCGACAGTGCAAGCTTGAATTTCTATCCGATTCTCGTACGTGCATGAGGGTGGGCTTTCGAGGATTTCAAACCCCAGTGTCCCTGGTATATGTATATGTACGTGTGTATATGTATGCATGAACCAAACGTCTCTCACGCTCTTCTCTTTGTTAGTGTATTGCGTATATGTATGGATGGAACGAGATAGTGAAGTAGTTGTCGACCTATTCACTCCTTTATACCAAACCCTTCGACTCATGCATCCTTTCCTCTTGCGACATTCGCGGATTGACTCGTTGGTCGATTTAAAAATCAATATTGACCGAAGAACAGCCGATTCTTTATTTATCAACGCGGATTGTTGGCTTCCGAACTCTATCTCCTGTGAGTTTCATCTCGTTTTTTTTTTCTCATACAGATTTTTTTCTCTCATGCGCTGTGGCTCTCTGTGTCTTTTGTGTGTGTCTGTTTTTTTTTTCTATTGTTATACTCACGCTATATCTTTGTGCCGCGCCTTTGACCGAGAGAAAAGGAGATTGCCGCACAGGGCTTTATTCATGTTGTTTTAAGCACACACTGTCTTGAATAATCCGCTCATTTTCCCTTTAACTTATTCTATATACTTCATGTGTGGGTATATGTATTTGTGTACATATGTGAGGATATTTGCTGTTTGTTTATTTTTTTTTGTCCATCTCCTTTGTGGGGAAATTAAAAAAATCACTCTCAAAGTATGCGATGAAACGTGCACGAAAAGAAGAGATTTCGAAAATTAATTAATGCTCTTTTATTATCAAATTTTATTAATAATTACTTGACTAATAATTCATGCGTAGTATTTTTTTATTAAATATATTTTCTACTCATCAGTTGAGTGTATAAGAATGAATTAATATAAAAAATTTATACAAGTAACGATATGAAAATTTAAATTAGTAATTAGTTTTATAAATTACTAAAAATATATAAATAATGAATATAATGTTCCATAGTTTATGAAATACTTTTACTACAAAAGTTTACAAATTTTACGTACAATTAAAATACTGCTACAAAATAGCAAAACATACAATAACATTTACATAAATATTTAATTATAAAATACTATTTTTATTACTCTGTATTTATGTGACAGTATTTCGATCGCAAAAAAAAAAACTGTATCATCTCAATGATGTATTTATTGTATCGGTATTTGTACGTATTTTTATGTGTACGTGTCGTGGATAACAATTTAGTGTTGGTGTAGAATGTGATTGGTTGACGAGTCATCGTTTAAACCTTCATGTGTATACGTGTATTATTGTATGAGACACACATGGGAATCGATGTCATTTTATTTTATACATACACACATAGATATTTTTTTTTTTTCATGTGGTTATACATATATGTATGTGTACAATTTTCTACAATGGCATCTTTGCGTCGTTTGAGTTTTCTCTTTATATATTGAGAAGAAATATATGGTGAGGACCAAAAATAAGACGAGGGTTCGACCCTACTCGAGTGATGACTCGCGCGTCTTTCCGGACTCCGCCTCACTGCGCGTCCGCTCGATCGTTCCGGTCAGCCCCAAACACCCGCTATTATGGACGATCAATCGAAAAAATTGAAGACCCCATGTCACTATCATACTATCAAGGCAAAGGTTTTTTTTTTCGCTCTCGTTTTTTTTTGTCTCCTGTCTTGAAAGAAAATTCCGATCACGTTTTTCTCTACAAATTGAAAGACATTTCATTATATATTGACAGCAAAGAATAACATTTAATATCTGTATGTATAAACATGTGAGGAGTGATATTTATACGCGTGAACTTTCGCCGGGATTATTAATATTTGTCTTGTCAAACCAACCCTTTTTTCTCCCGTGTGAAATGAGGAAATAAATATTAGTAGGGTAACTCAAGTGCTTTTACAACAACTCAACAATCCTCGTGTCTATAAGCACAATTTATTTCTCATAAAAATCTTTTTTTTTTCACATTAATAATACCATAAAATAAAATAAATATATACATATACTAATATCCTTTGATTTTTCCATGACTTTAATTAAAAAAAAATCAAATAAAATAATTTTTAATACTTTTATTTAAACATGAAAATTTTCAATATCAAAAACAAATAATATGCGTGTTTTAAATTTAATTTCCGAAGCTTTGGTATTTTTTTAATATTAAAAAAATTCTTTAAAACCAAAAAAATATTCTAAATTCAACAATTCACACTTCATATCCCAATAAACCGCATTAATATATACCAAAATACCAATTCGTTAATTCCAAATACCAAACAAATAAATTCCAAAATTTTGTGGAAAAACTCTCCTATGTCAAGAATGGTCGGAACTCACTCAATACGTCCATCTTCAACCGAGAATGGGCATATGGAAACGTACACGGGGAGGGTGTACATTACACATATCTATATATATTCAACAATACATATACATTATGCCTACACACAAATACAAGGGACGCTCGCCAGTCCGCCGCGCGCCGCGCAAACAGATCAATGCTCTGCGTTCCAATATAAACAGTATTATTGAAACAAAGCGGCCGGGATGGAGGAAGCGGGTGGGAACACAGTGAGAGGAAGCAAGAGAGCCAGAGTCAGTTGCTCGTCGACGTGCA
Source organism: Microctonus hyperodae (assembly GCA_030347285.1). Taxonomy (NCBI): domain Eukaryota; kingdom Metazoa; phylum Arthropoda; class Insecta; order Hymenoptera; family Braconidae; genus Microctonus; species Microctonus hyperodae. The sequence continues at coordinate 3,691,456 of JAQQBR010000003.1, read as the reverse complement.
GAGGAATATATACATACATATAGAGGAGATACATTGATACATAGAGATGAGAGAGGGGATATGTGCGCGATGTAGGAGGGTTGATGTTTTTGCCGTTCGCTGTAGGCTTTGCGGGGGGCAATGAACGAGGGGAGAAGAGTTATGTTGCTGCGATATTGTGCTGCGCGCCACGAACGAATCTACTAGAAAGGGAGGTTGAAAACTCTATATACAACTGGATATATATGTATATACAGTCATATACTAAGCATCAATACAACGGGGCAAGTGAGAAAAATTTTAAGTATTTATATACTGGATATATAAAATAAATGCATGATGAAAATAGATTTAAGAATATTAAAAGCGTTTTTTACTTTGTTATATAAATTGATGTTATTTATTTTTATTTATTATTAATTGATATATTTTAATTTCTTATTATTGATTTCTGTGCAAGAAATTAAATTATCACAAAATTATTCGACTTTAAAATATGACAATATTTTTTTTTTTAATTTTTAAACACGAAACAATGTCTTGTATACAATATTTATATTATAGATAATGTTTAAAAAATTTATGTCATAGTGAATTACATGTTTAAAAAAGCATTTCGCACCTTTCATCATCATGACTGTTTTGTTAACTCTCGGAATCTCTGTCTCCTCTATCTATATTATGTGTATCGTAATAGGATCGTATTCCTCCGGCTCTCTCTCTCTCTCTCTCTCTGCCGAATTCCCACTGTGTGTCCTGTCAATTCTATCAATGACCAATAGTGTATCTTATGTAGAATACACAAGCCCATACAGACATAAGAGAAATAGATGCACACAGTATAATACATTAAAGGAGGACACATTGGCTCGAGTAAATCGACAAGAGAGTGGACATGTAGTCAGTGCGGTGTGAAATTAGCGAACGGATATATCCTAGTGTGCCATCGCATAGGAAAACCGTTTACATACATACACATATGTATCATAGCCAGAGAGGATCATCTCCATGTTCATTTTCCAGAACATTGGATCCATCAGAACAGACTCGTGAACGTATAAAATAATACAAAAATATATATGTCCCATGTAATAAAGAATTTTCTTCCCCGCAAACTACTGCATTATATGGCCTTTGACCCAATTAATTTGGTTTATGACCCCTTGAAATTTTTCCAGTCGAAAAAAGAAAAATACATTTTTATATCTATCTATTTTTTCTAATCAAACTCCCTAAACAAATAATACATAAGGGTAACCAATCAACAATAAATCTATACATATGTATATATAATAAACACATGAAATAAATACATAGGCAATCAAAGTCACCACAAAACTCCTCGTATAACATGGAAACTTGATATCATTAAGATCGATGTATTTATATATATTATAACATCTTTCCCCAGTATATAAAAATCTTGTGTCTTGCACACGCATCTAACGAAGCTCATGGGATAATTCTTCAATTCTCATTTGTCCAATGTATACATATATACAATTCACGAACCTATGCTTATATATATACTTGTGTATAACTGAAGAAAAAGATATATGGCCGTGAGAGAAATCGAAATTGTATCCGCGAACGTGAGATTTTTCATTACTACTTCAAGTCTTCTGGCCCAAGCTTCTCCCTCTCTCATTTTCTATTTTCTTCTCTCTCTCTCTCTTGCTTTACCACCCACTTGCCACCCTGCCTTAGCCTCATATAACCCCGGTTCAACTGCCACCCAACTTCTTCCTCGAGGCTCCGATAAAGGATTAATAGAAGTTATAAAGTAGAAGCTGAAGGAGGTGGAGGGAACATTACGTGACCTGACTCCGATCGGATCTTTTGGTTCGGGGGTTATATTGCTTTGCCGCGCGCTTCTATCGATATATGGATGTATGTATATATATATACGTATATACTAACACTTTGTTGTCGTTTCTCATTCTCTCTCTTACGGGTCATGCGCGAAATTCCCCCTCTATTTGACCAATCGAACTCTCTGCCAACGACGCGCGAGAGAGGTCCACATCTATTTTCCCATTTCTCTCATTTTCTCTCAGTTCATATATGTATATACTACGCATTGGCTTGACCGATTCTGCCTCATCATCTCTCTCTTTCTCAAACTTTTACGCAAACTATTCACTCTCATTTAATTTACACTCATCTCTTTATTCTTTTTCGCAACAATATTTTTATAATTTACACCATGGCACATGACAGTATTATTATTGTTCAAATATAATAGTCATAAATTTATTTATGCATAAATATAATCAAAGATATATTTATGAATACGTTGAATATATAAATTAATTTTTTTTTTTATTTGAAGAAAATTTCATATGAGATTAATGAAAATTGAAAGGAAATGAAAAAGTATAAATGAAATGTCTGGAATATATATTATATATACAGACTTTTGAAATACCGTAAGTCCTATGCAAGTCGCGTGTTGGCAAAGTCGCTGATGAGATAAAATAGTATACAGTATATAGAATATCTTCTCAGAATGTTTAATCAGTCAGTTAAATTTGATTATTTTGTTTAACTAAGGCTAATTAACCAAGTACAATGCTTTGATAATATTAGAAAAGGGTACACTCTCTTTCGCATTGCTCCACCATCTTTGTTTATATATGTATACGTATAATAAAACCAGGAAAAGTCCTGCAGAATCGAGAAACCTACTCGTTTATTCATGTCGCACCTTTCAGTCATGCTCGACAACGACACGCTCGACTAAACCGTCATCCACCACAACTATATAAATAAATACATACGCAAACACACATTTTCAACCCCTAAATAAAATAATCCAGCCCAACTTATTCCTACACAAACTAAAATTTAATACCCTGCACATAAATAATATCAATACAATATAATTCTCCATCACACTCATATCTATACACTTATTCTAATTATTTTTTTATATCACATACATTTTACTCCATAATCAACTTGGCATTCCCTACATATATACACACATAATATTATTCTCTCTCGCTTATATTGTTCATGGTAGTTTCACGCTTGCCAAGCACATGCACACACATCTATATATAAACTCTGTTTACACTCTCGCGCATAAATCTTGCGCGATCCCAGTGTGTGCTACATGAGAATGGATATTGAACCAACCCTCACAAACATCTGTATATATATACACATAATATCTATGTATATATAGTGCTTTATACAATTCGCATACATGCAGTTTGTATATGTATATTTGATGGTGATGGCGTAGGATACGGTAACGAGTAATAGGTTTGAATGCCAGTGAGACTGAGAAAATAACATTTAATACCTATACGCTATGGCAACGGTCTGCACGCTAAGAGAAACAGAAACATTTAAATATGTCTATGTATATATGTAATATATATATATAGTTAGATGAAGAGTGGGCATTGGCACCCTCTCCTATGGCCCAATTTATCTATATTATACCCTCAGTTGGCTTCCACTGTATATTTTGACAGGGACAGGATTATTAAATGCCCTGGATATCTGATCTCCAACACCCTTAATCTACATATTATAGGGTTACCTACGCGTGACCAGTCTCCCTGTATATATGTGGATATTAATGTGTATTATACATGTAGTACATATTGCAAACTCATCTTTATATGTACAGAAAATATTTTTCATTGGTAAATAAACTCATGGACAAATTTTCTGGCTCCTTTCACTAGTGTATTTTTTTTTTGTGCATTAAATTTTAGGGTGGAATATTACACGGTACTGGTATAACTATATGTTCATGTGGATATAGGTATATGTATAATAATAATTGTATGTGTAGGAAAGAAATGAAAAAAATTGGGATGGTCTTCCGGTGTCTTGTCTGTAATACACCCTTAATGATCTATTGCTAAAGAGCAATCGGGGATGTAACGTAATTCTCGACACGCTTCTCGTCACGTGGCTTTTATATACATATGTGTATGTAACAATGTTGTGTAATGTGTAGGATGAATATGTACATTATGCGTGTATGGATAACTGTATTGACGAGAGATATTTGACACAGCGTATTTTATCTGTTGTTGAATAAAAATCACTTGTAAGTACGGGGGCTTACATCACTAATTTTTCTCACGAAACGACGAATGTATAAGTATAGATGGATTATTATTACGTATTTTAGTGGTATTATTTTTATTGGTGAGATATGGGGGATTTATTAGGTGTATATGTGAGTATTAAGCGAGAGGTGGAATATTTTATTTTGTTTTCTCGCTTGATTTTATTTTGGGTACGTGAATACATGGGAAAAAAGAAATGTGAAAAGTTTTAGATATTTTTCTGTTTGTTATTAATATATTAAACAGGATTTTTTATCAAATATATTTTTTAATATTATTTATTATTCTCGCGATAAATTACAGTATGCAATCATTTAAAATTAATATTTTCCGATATAAATTATAAAAAATTGCTAACTTGTATTATAACAGTTTGTAAACAGATTTATTAATCATATTTATTTACTTTGTAAATGAATTAAAAAATTTCTTCATCAACAAAGAAAATTTTCTAATACATTTTATAAAATCTCACACACAAATCTTCTCCAAAAATCTCCAAATATTATAAATAATAAACAACACTATTTAAAAATCACAAAATAAAAGCTAATATATTTTTTAATTATTTTATTTTTTCTTTCATCTCTTACGCTTCTGTGTATTGCTGCAAAATTTATATCATACATATATACAATAGATAAATAAAATAGATAGATGAAATTGATAACAACACCCGAGAGCATATACATAAACGACGTCGAGTTCGATTATCGTTTTGAAGGTGGGAATACACATCGCGGTTGTGGTAATAATTGCGCGGTACAAGTACGAGCTCGCGCCAAGCGCAGTTTAATTCACCTGAGCGATATTATAATTAAGTACTTTCCATGATGGTAATGGTTGGCGTCACGTCAAGTGAATGAGCTCGTCTCCGCATTGCTTGGTTGGAACAATCAACGGGCCCCGATGTTGCTCGTCACGCGAGCGCACTCTTCTTCAGATACATTAAATACACATTTACATATATTTATTCATATATATACATACATATGTACACCTACACCACTCATGTACATCCTATTAAATAATACAAATGGCGGAATAAAATATATATATCCTACTGACAGATAAATTACCAGAATAAATCATGCATCAATTTAACATATAAAAAAAAAATATAATAAAAATATATACAAATGCATATACGATTAAATAAATTTTTTTTTTATATTATTTAATTATATAAAATCAATTAATGTCTTGTTCAATTGATCCTCATCATCTAAATTTAATCTGACTAATTAATTTATGCAATTTAATTTCCGTTGAATGTATAATAATAATTATAATTTAATTTCAATGCGTTCTGTCGCTGCTGATTTGTATAATAATGATACACATTATATGTAGGGGAGTTGTGCGGCAATTTATATGCAGTATATACAATTATATGTATACATATGTGTGTGTATGGGGGTTAGGATATACGTATATAGATATTTGTATACGTATAAAGTGAGTTTGTTCAATAGTGTTTAATTAATTACAACGTCCATCAAGTTATAGTCGTTAGAATTAGCGTAGATCGGACCCAAGCATAGCTTTAATACGACGATGAGTCAAGTGGAACGGACTGTGAGCGCGACCGAGCGACGAACCGCAACCGGAAATTGGCTGCTTGGTTATCAAAGTTTGCGGCTTGCGTGTCTGTCGGTATAATGTATATACCGAGCATCCCATTGCAATGGTATTGATATAGTTGAGGTGGCGAGAATATAGTGGAGAATATCCATTAATACATGAAAGAATATGAGGGTAAGAGAGCGAGAGATATTTTGTATAATGTAAAACGATGAGTGGGAGTATATGTATATGGTGAACTGAATAAATATTAATTTGTTCGAGCTGTCGGCACCAACTATTCATGACTGAGGTAAATGAGGGGAATATTCAAAGGTAAAAGTTTTATTTCTATGTGTATCTGTGTGATGTTTATATTAATAAATGTGGAATTGGTTATAAAGGATTCTCGTGTCGATTAAATATTCAGTTTAAAATTTGTTGAAAGGTATAAAAATAATTGTGGTTAAGTGTAGAAAGAAATTTCGATGATTGGAATAAATTGATTTTATTTTTTAATAAATTTGTTGATAAATAGTTGGATTGATTTTTTTGTGAGATGGAATAAGATGTTGGTATAATTATTTATTTGATGAAAATTAAATTATTGAATATGCAGAATTTTTATGTATGGATTTACGTATTTATTTGAGGAATAAATTGATGAATATATAATTGTAGATGAGTGGTCGGTGACGTTTTTGTATCAAGAGTTGAATAATAAATTACCCCGTTAGTTGAAACAATTAATTAATAATTCATGATAGGCAAGGAGAGAATTTGCCAGGTGGGTGGAGCAAGAAGCGGATTGGAAATGGAGAGGGGTAAAGGATGAAGAGCGAGAAGCATCGCGGAGAAGACTGTAATTTGCGTTACGACCGATGTCAGAGCCACCATCCTGAATATAATTTACTTGAACAAACTAAAATCCCTCTTGTGCCTCGCTTTCACCCTCTATACACTCCTTTTACCACCATCCTCTTGCGCAGAACCGATCCCCTGCCCTCTTCACTTCAATATCTCACTCTAACTTTCTGTATATATATTCTACATTGTCGTTGTTGTCGTCGTCATCGTCTTGTTCAACTCACTCTGTCGCGTCCGCCAACTTCTACAAACGAAAACGTTATCCTTGATGTAACCCACCACCAACCAATATCTTTCTCTTGCTCTCATGTCGCCCACCACTTTCACCTCTTTCCTTATACCATTCCCGCGAGGTTTTCCCGCGACTTGAGCGTGTCTCAACCCCATCGCCCATTTCCTCAACTGCTTAGTTTCCACCTTTCTTATAAATATATTCATCCTTCACAAATACCAACTTTATACATGGAAAATAAATAGCATATATACAGTTCAATAGCACATAACAAACTTTATATTCATCAATGTATATTTACAATTTACAAACACTCTTGAAATAAAGATTATAAATAAACAATAAACCTTTACTGCGCATTGATTGTAATTAATAAAATTTCAAAATTCTCCATTAAATTTTTTCATCCACTGGTGAAACAAATAAAAAATTATTTTAACAAATTAAATTCATTCAATTGAATGTTAAATCAAATAAAAAATGCCAAGATTCAATTGAATTGAAAATTTAATTTATCTGAAACGAATTATATTTATTTGATCCTCTCAATTTTTTTTTCTTCTCTCGAAAATAAAAATATTTATTCATCTCTTATTTTATTATATCATCCCATAAACAAATTATATACCTCAGTAATATTGCTGAGAAAATGAGAATGAGACAATATATATTACCCTGACGTACATGTACGCATATATACAGATAATATATTTATAGACATAAACAGTAAATATGCGATGTGTGCGGGAAAATAGGCGGTACAATCAGCGCGCGTCGTTGTCGCGCCGTGGTTGCTATACATATATTTAACTATGTACAGAAATAAGGGGGACAGAGAGAAAGAGAGACAGAGTACAAGCGGAAGAGAAAGGTGGAGATGGAGTCAACGAAGGGATGAAGCGACGTTCATAAATCTCGGCAGATTACTAAATCCCGGGGTTTGATGGAAGTCGCGCTGGATGGCGCGATGCACGTATACATATATTCTACTACCATTTACCGCAATATCTATATACATATATACATATACATAAACATATATACATAAAGAAGAGTAAATGTTGAACGTTTGCGTATATCGCATTGGCTCATCTCGATTTCAAACGTTGATAACATTATCATAAAATGGCAATAACCCAAGTATATATCGTTGATGGAAAATGGCTTTCATATGGAAATAAAATTTTTTTTTTATCATCTAAAATGCGCACCTAAAAATCGAATCTATATATATTTATGTAAAATGTATATCTGTATGGATGGTAAAGCCTCAGAAGACGCATTACCATTGCAAGAGATGGTTTGGAGTTAAAGGAGGAAAATGAAGGAATATCGTGTGACGAAGAAAGGGGTTGGTTTTGAAATGGACCTCTTCCCTCTTAAATGTGGGTATCTAATATGGCACAAGACTCTCCCTATTTCTCTTTACCCTTTTGCATCTCTATCCCGTCCACCCAACCATCCGTATTCCATATATACGATGATGAGACCTCGCCCCGCCTCGACGAGGTCGAGCTCCAGGTATTAGATTATGAATATTCATGGCGGTGTGTCTGCGCAGTGCTTCATTACATCCTCCTCGAGCCTCCTTCATTCGCGTCTCTATATATACTCTGCGTTCTTACTCTTCATGTCATTGTCTCTGTCTAGTCTTCGTTGTCTTTATTCTCTCAAACCCATTTTCTCGCTTTGTTTCTCACTCGCGCGTGCACTTGAGTGTGAGACTACGTTTCTTCAATCAATATGCAATGCCACACCGCGTGCTTTGCTTATCTTGCCGATTCTCCACGCTAAAGTTTTGTTGCAGAAAAGAAGAAAAAACAAAAGTTTTCAAACAATTCTCCCAAAAGATAAATTTATTTCATTAAACGTCATTCACTATTTATAGATAAATATAAAACACAAAAAAAAAAAATTTCAACACTGATTAAATAATATAAAAAAATTTTCATATATTCATATACATACAATGTAATTTTATTAATAAAAACGTTAAATAAAAATCAATCAAATAAATTTGCTTGACTGGTGATGAGACAAATTTGTTGGCTCTAAATCATACAATTATATAATAAAATGACGGAGCGATTGTGTGTGTCCAAAAATAGTTCTTTATATACATGTACATATATTTGTTAATATGAAGGGTGAGATTTTTTTTTCCTCACCATTTTGCCCCTGCTGCCCGATCGGAGCATAAGGGTGATGGAATTAATAAAGCGCGCGGAACCAGCGTGTAAGGAAATGGATGACAACGATGCCCTTCATATCATTGCGAGAAAGTGAGAAAGATTAAATATATAAATACATATACTGAATGAAGAAGGGAATAAAGTGAATAAATAAATTCACCCCCGCGGAGTCAGTCGATTCTGCATGATTTGATTAGCCTCAGATTGACCCCAGCATACATATAAATATGTATATAGCAAGTGACATTAAGCAACGCCATACGCTTCCCTCCCTCTCTCATTTTCTTCATGAACTCCATATGTATATAGTATACATATAGTTATGTACTCATATTCCATCCCCCTCTCTCTCATACACACTTTCCATATGTATATGTATGTATATAAGTATATACTCTATGAACTGACGACGTCTAATCACTCACGTGGCTTCTTTTTATGCAACCTCGCCTCTGCCTCCCTCCAAAACTCGACGAGACCCCATCATATCCTCGCACCCTGGCTCTCACCCTTCTTCATGTTCTTTCAACCCTCGAGAAAAAAAAAAAAGAATGAAAAAGAAAAAAAAACTACTAGCTGCCACGTTACGCAGACACCATTAGTCTTCTGCTCAGGCACTTTATGTCAGGAAATTTGCAATCTTTCCATTTAATAAATTGACGCCGCAGTGAATATAAAGTGATAGAGAGAAAGAGGAAGAAAGAGAGAGAGAATTAACATTTAAATACATTAGTTTACGTCATGTTAAGCATTTAGGACTTGAACTTTAGTGGCTGCTTATTAAAATTATTTTTAATAAATATGTTTTATTTAATTTATCAAGTCTTGATTAATATTCGGAGTGATTGAGCGATGGAAAAATTGAGGGATTAATTGGACGATTTGGAATAATCCTAGAGAAAAGAGGGTGAAAATTCGAATGTGTATGTTCATACGTAGTGGCATTCTCACCACCCATTTACTTATCTCGACATTAAAAATCTCCACCCTAGAATATTCTCGTGTATTATAATGTTAATAATACCCATGCAGTTCATATTATTGGCAGTAGTTGGAATTATATAAAAGTGTGTAGAGGGTGGTGAAAAAAAATAAAAGGAAGAGCCGGACATACGGTGAATACAATAGCTAGAGAGTCAGGGGTTAATTTGAGACAACGCGAATAAATGTAGTTAATATTGGATATGAGACAACGAGGGGTTGTATTTGTATATGTATACCATTCGGGGCTTCTCTTGCCTATGGATATAGATATATTATACCAGAAATTGAATAGCAAATGTATGTGTATATATTTTTTCCCCGTTTGTCATTGTGCGTGTCAGCAACTAGAGAACCAGACAACCCACCTCTACTACCACTAATATCATCACTACCACCCGCACCCTCTTCTGCAATTGAGACTCATATTGCTTGTGCTATATAGCTTTGCTCGTGTGCGCATATATGTCACATCTGTTCCTTCACGCTTATTAGACCGACTCATGTTTGACGAATTGCACTGTCGAACATTTGTTGTGAGGTTACAGGTACGTAGCAGTAGGTCATTCGAGATTGTTTATGCACACAGGGGGAATATTAATAATTGGAAAAAAAAATAAATAATAATGAATAGAATTTTATTTTTAATTGTTGAAATTTTTGAGGAATATATTATTGTTTCTGATTTCTATGAAATTATTTATCTAGAGTTTGGAATAAAAATTTTGAGATTTTGTATTTATCTTTGTATCTGTTGTAAAAATTTATTAATAATTTTATTAATTCAAACAGATGATGTAAAAATTTTATTTTTATTTGTTATCTCGAAACGTTGAAAATTATTTTTCAATCATTCGCAAATGAAGGTTAAGCAGAAAAATTTGTTTATAATTTTATTACATTTATAGCATGATAAATTTATTTATTTTCACGTGTTTAAACTGATATACATATTTATATAAATTGTGACTTCAAGATAAGATATATAATTCGATTAGACATTACTCCGAGAGAATTCCAAGGAGGAAGGAAAAGACAAGTGTATAGAAGGAATGAAGATTCTCTCCCTAAGGAGAATACGCTCTGGTGCTTCTTCCAATGAACCTTCATTATCTTGCCGTAGACCACGGTGGTTCAGGCAGCATTAGCGTTGATGGTATAACTGACCCAAAGCACATTTTCTTCAGTAAATGGAACGAGTTTAATCGTCAAAAAATTGGCGAAAATATTCATCATATAAAAATATCCAAAAACAATAATAACTTATAATCACAAAAAATAAATTTAAATCATACATTTCATTTTTTTTTTCCATCGAGTTTCATTGCGTAAATTAAATAAAATTACAGTGTATCAACTTAATTGCTGTTCTCTCAATAAATCTCATTCGCAGTCAGTGAAACCATAAATGATGGTTATTTTTTTTTTTTTT
>JAQQBR010000003.1:3632226-3674804 GCA_030347285.1 Microctonus hyperodae | reverse complement strand
GTATTCTCTTCCACTTTTATCCTTATGCTCGCTCGTCGAGTCCGCTTTCAACCCCTGTATAAACATTTCGCGCGACACCACACGTACATGTATAACATAAAAGAAAATGGAAATTAAAAAGCACTTTCCAATTCTACTTTGCTCATAAAAAAACAAATTCATTGAAATTACCATTAAAAAAAAAAATTTTTCTTTCATTTTCATTTCTTAAATCGATAATTAAAAAAATCATTATCAAAGTGTTTATTTATTTATTTTTACAATATACAAAGCATTAATTGTCTCTCATTAATATTACATGTCTGTATATATAAAAGAGCATTTAAATTAAAGAGATAACAAATATTCGTAGATAATGAATCTTGGAAGTTATAAGCTTGTAGTTTTTATTTCATTCTTTTCTTTCATTCACTATTATCATCAGACAAAATTCATTGCGAATACCTTCTACGCTGTTCACGAAAAAATAAATGAGAAAAAGGGAATCAAGTCAACGCTGTGAATAACCACAAAATATAGAGTATGTCTACGGGTGTGAAGACAACTCAGCAGCGCGAAGTGAGCTTTCTTCGTCATCCAAGTTGTATTGTATAAAGGAAATAAATATACATATACACGTACATACGTATGTGTGTATATGTGTATATGTATATTACGAAGAAAGGGGTCTGGACGCGCGTCGGTGGAAACGCAAGATGTTAATGAGGCCGGAGGGTTGGCATTCCTTGGCCACCCTCACAAGACACCCAAAGATTCCTCTTTGCGTCGCGTGACGTAATCTCGTGCACGCCACTCACACTCCCTTTACATTATATACCGCTTTATATAGAATCTCAACCCTCAGACGTGTGAACATATGATTAAATTAAATATTCCACCATCCAATGATCAAATATAAATTAATAAAACAAATAATTCTCAAATGTCAGATTATTTTTATACAAAAATCTGACGAATGTTATTCAAGTTTATCATGACTGGAATATATGTACTAAATACCTAGCAAAGCATCTTCATTTTTTAGGATTTAGATATAACTTGAGGAAAAAAATGGCGCGGTCTAGGGACCCTTTACTATCTATCTTTTTTTTTCTCCACTCTCTCTCTCTCTCTCTCTCTCTTTCTCTTTCATTTCTCTCTCTGAATTATTGTTGTCCGGGGTGGAGCATAGCCGCGAGTCGAGGGCGGACCATCGAGAAAGATATGATATCCATGGGGTGCGCCCAATGGATCGCGAGAGCCAATGGGACGAGCGCGCACCCTCGCGTCCACACCATCCATAACATAACATGATAATCGTGCACATACATATCTCTATATACCATATTCTATATAGTATACTGTGCGTTTATCGCTGCTGGACGAACGTGAAATCGATATAATATATATACACATAACCCCCATATCACCCTCACTGCATTCACCCCCATACGATTTATTTATATTTGCTATACGACACACAAATTGTATGAAATGCAATAATCATATATGTCTAGCTTTTGTTTGTTTGTTTTATTTTTCATATATTTTATTTCTTGGATATATTATTTATTTTTATTTATTTTATTCATTTATTTATATATGCACTGCATATATTTGTTTATATGTATATATTACGGGTATTTGTTTTTTAATTTTATTTTATATCCTCAAGCACTCGTTTGATTTTTTACATCATTGGAAAATCGCACGCGCAGTGACTCAAGATAAATTACCAAATAAAATAATAATTTTCCGTGAGCCCACGCGCGCACCACTAAATTGGAAGACGTCAGACGCAGTGGTGATGTCGCTTAAGACAATCGGAGCTTTCTGTAAAGATGCAGAGAGAGAGAGGGATGAAAGTAAAAAAAATTACGAAGGAGAAAGAGATGATAACGGGATGTGAGGCAGTGGTTCCTCTGTGCCGAGTCGAATTGCGGTGAAAACGTAGCGCGCACCGTGTGCCATGACGAGGAAAAAAAGAGAGCAAGGGGTGTGTGTATATGTATGTATGTATGTAGTAGAATAGAAAGATAAAGAGACAACGAGGAAAGAGAAAGAGACTGGTGGCTGTCACAAACACGCGGACCCGTTACTTCTGCTCCGCCAACTTCTGTACTCGGTCTCGTTGAATGATCTCACCCTGTCTGGCATATATATGTGTATACGGATGTATGTACATGAATGTATATATGTATATTCCACCTATGCCCACGTGCATATATTTTTCTGATGAATTCACTACACAAATTCATCGCACAATTTCTCAAACAAACGACCGTAAATAATTTTTTTTTGTTTTACAATTTATTTTATGTGTATTTTACAATAAAAATAAATTGTTAAATCAACATACTAAGTGCATTTAATAGTCTTGATGATTTATTAATATTATTAGTGTTTATAGTATGAGTATGTAAATATATAAATATTATTATTTGTTTATTATGGATATTAGAAGAAAAAGTATAGTATCTTTTAGCTTTCTTTAAAATTATAGAAACCAATTTTATATAAAAATTCTTTGTCTATAGGTATAGGTATTTTATTATAGTATATTGGATGTGTCGTATACATTTATTGAAGACGCATGTGACGATCAATGATTCATAACATTGTTCAATCTACGAGTGTATATAAATTTATATTCCCCGCCATTGGGAAATCAAATAACAGAAAAGAGACACTCTTTGTCGTATCTCTCGATTCTCCCTTTTTGTTTTATTTCGCATTGTGAGAAACGCTTTCTGTTTATATACTGAGGATTTCGTATTATATTTATACTCGTCTATATATTTTGCGAGGATATATAAAACCCGATGGATGAAATAAAAATCTTGCTTTATAACTTTATCTTTGTATCATAGATATTTTGTCTTTAAAAATTCGGTAAGAACTGTCTCAGTATTAATAATTATTCTTCATTATTAAACATAAACAGAAATAAAATCCAACAAAATCTCATTTTCCTAGCTATAAGCACCCTAAAAACACAATCAAATCATCATCTACAATAAAAAAAAATCCGTCAATATTAACATGAGAAATAGCAACGCCAGCAAAAGATGGAGAAGACAAATGATACAAGAGATATCACAATAAAAGAATATAAAAATGTCTGAAAATACAAATGTGTATAGATTTACTCGTACACCACATCTTAATATCCCATAAATCCACCAAGAGAAAATTACACAAGCGTCAAATATAGATACATAGATATAACGTACAAACTAAACTTAATACATGTTTATAGATGAAAATAAAGAATGCGAGATCGAGCGCGGTATACAGTAATACAGAGGGAGAATGAAGGCGCGGTTGAGGTGGGATGCTCACAACTTGAGGGCTCAAATGCGCGGGACGTGAAGGTCTCTCTCCACAAATCGACGCAATGGAAAATGAGATAGAGAGTGAAGCAAAAGCTTGAACGAAGAAAGAGGTGGAGGACTAGATATGAAGAAGAAAGAGAAGGAACTTGCGAGAAACAGGAAAGGGAATCGCTCTAAGAGAAAGACCGAGCATTATACAATATATTGCCACACGTATATTTTCCTTTTCCCACCACCACTACTCGTCGTCATTCTTTTTCCGTTCTCTCTCATCCTGGCATTTCTCTCTTGCGCCCCGCTCTCTCGGCTTCAATTCCAACTGCTGCGCGCCCTTCACCTCTTTTTACCCCTCACAACTGTATACATATACATTTACGTATATGTATGTACAGTGGTGATATAGCGGGAAGTAACGTCAGTACAGTTGAAGTAGTAGCAACACTACCACCACAATCACTACTATTTCTCGTCGCACATAGCTTTGCTCAACATGATAGTATAGAAATGTCTGCTATACAGCTAGCACACCACCAGCTTTCCCCACTTCAGAAGAAAAGCACTTTCATAAATCTGCCAGCAGATATATGTGCGCACAATTTCCGAGATCCGGCCATTAAAGAGCCGCTCCACGGCTATACTCCATATCCCGGCGTCTTGCCCGCTTGCAAACCCCCTTTCATTTCTATATACGTATCCATGCCATCTTCTTCTTCTTCTTCTTCGCGAGCTTTCCACCCACTGTCGCCCACCTACAACTCTTGAATATATGTATGAATAAAATATAGAGAAAACGAGTGTGTGGAAGAAACGCAAAACCTTGAGAGTAATTCTCTCCGCGGTTATATCTTGATCTCTATCCTTTTTTACCCTTCGCAACTCAAACCCCTTATATTATATAGCCCTACGCGTTGTAGTATATTTAACCTCCCCTTTGTGCCTTCATCTCCTTTACCTTCATCCCTCTCGCGTTCAACCATTGCTATGAAGAATAAATGGCAAAGCAACGGGCCAAACTCTACGAGACCAACTGCCTCCGCGAGCACGTTTCCCCTGCTATTTCAACCAGAGTAAAACTCTAAGCGTTTAGATAACGCCATCCCCAATTTTCCAACTCCCCCCTTTGCATCCTTTTCTTTTGGCGTCGTTGTCGGATTTTTTTTTTTCGTGTTATTTATTCTTTTTTACTTTTATTTTTGTTTTTGTTTATTCTTTAAAACCATCATCGTTCTCTTTGCTTAAGTTTTTTCATTCCTGCTGCTCTTATACATACATATATACTTATAATATATATATATAATACCTGTAAGCAAAAGAGTTGAAATTACTTTGGTGCTTGATACTGATAATATATACCAAAGCTAACTTTTCGCGTCATTGTGCGCGCGCAAGAGATATACACTTGTGATAAAGAGGACGAAAAAAGAAAAAATGTATACAAGAATAAAAAGAAGAAGTGAGATGGACGAAAGGCTTTACAGATGGTCGGCTTAACTGCGGCATATTATACAAATTAATTAGCTAAGGATATACCTAGCGTGAGGGGCAGAAAAATGTACGGCAGCGACACAAACATATTATTTATCCAAAACGATTTTTCTTCCTGATGATGCCACATGGACGAGTACCGTGGTATTCACTTTCCTTTTTTTTTCTCCTCTCTTTCTCTCTTACTTACATTCGTTAACGTCCTTTGTCCTTTTCGCTGGCTCTCTTTACTCACCCTCTCAATACACAACCCTCATAGTCAGTCGACTCCCGGCATCGTTTGTCTATCTTTCTATTTCCACGCTTCGGTGACTTTCTTCTCGATGCTTCTTTATTCCTCCTTCGTGATTCTGTGTCTATACATACATATACAACTGCTGTGGTGTTCTCTCTCACTTCTACCTTTACTTATTTAGCCTGAAGGGACATTGAAACTCCGAGCCAGAAGTTCAAATAAAAAAAAACGAAGAAAATTCATCCATAGTTCTTTTTTGATTGTATATGTCATATAAAACAAAGGATTTGGTTTATTTTTTTTTTGTAACTTGGGCAAAAGTCACTGGTCAATTTTCCTCAGATCTTTGAGAAAGTGAAACTATTACACTGAAGCTGTAGAATATTTTTACAGAGGAAATGGTGAGGGTAAAAGGAGCAAAGAGCGAGCGAAAAATCTCAAGTGACCATCAGCTCGCGGCAACAATCAAATTGAAAGAAGGAAGATGAGTGTGCGAAGAAAGTTTGCTTCTATATATACATTCGACTTCACTACTTCTTTCACACTGTGTGTGTGTGTAAGTACGTATACATATATTACACCTATACGATAGAGTACCTCTTCTAGCCTCGAGCGCAGTCGAAGAGAAAAGTACGGGCTAAAGGGATGAAGAGTAGAAGGGTATGAAAAGGAAAAAAAAATAAATAAAGGGAGGTAAAAATGAAGAAGCGAATAAAAAGATGTCGATTTGATGTATGTCTTCGATATACTACACAGCAAAAGGGTCCAAGACAAAGGAAATAAATTTATTTACTTATCAACTATATCTTAAATCCAATTTAAAGTTTTCATTAAAGTACAATCTTTTTACAGATTTATTAATTATTAGTTAACCATCGCAGAATTGTAATGTCACATAAAATAAGCGTGTAGAAAAAAAAAACGAAGAAATTCACTAAAGAATAATGAATAACAATTGCTTTTGAATGAATATTAATTAATCTACCTGAATCGAAAGATTTTTAATCAAATAAATTTATTTTTAAATCCAATCTAAAAATTACAATTAATTCTTTCTCATGTAAAAACACTGTCAATATGAATTCTAATAACATAACACAATAGAAATCGCAATGCCATTAAAAAAAAATTGAGAAAAAAATAATGATTGAAGAGAATTCAGAAGAAATAAAATAATTGAAAAAGGAAGTGAGTGGAAAGGACTAACGGATGATAGAGAAGGTAAAATACAGGAGGATTACATCCCCACTCTAAGGTACAACTGTACTGCGAGTAAAACGCGCGGCGATTTCCCTCTCCCATGATATACTCAGCTGGAGGGACACAGTACAGACGACGACGACGACGACGATGAACGCACTAGATATATATGAAGAAGTAGGGGCAATGAAAGCGAAGAGAGAACACACAGCAGTGGGGTATAAGCTCACGTTGTGGCAGAGTTGAACGGGGTGTAGCACCCCCTACTATCAGCCCCGCCCGTCATATTCCACAACGGCCAATCGCACGTCAGGACATTATTAGATCCATAAATCCATCATATCCATCTCGAGAAGCTTGGTGGCGTGTTGCCTATTGGTCCGCAGCGTACACTTGCACCCTCTTTCACTTGGCGTCTACCAATTTCGTACAAACTGTCACGTCACTGACACAACCAAACGAAAATAACACGGCAGAGTCCAAGTAATATACACACAAAATTAAATAAGTATATCTCAGAACACAAAACTTTTTCTGTATAAACTCTATATATTATTTTCAAGCTTCGACTTGAAAGGTATTATTTTATATAAATATTTATATAAATAGATTTATGCATTCATTTCGATTTAGATCACGGCGATATATTGAAAACTCTAGTTTGTATTAAAATATTAAATATTCACCCAAGAGTCGATAAAAGAACAGCGAAGAAATGAGAAAGGTACAAGGAGTAAAAATAAAAACATAGCGTGCAAAGTAACAGTACAAGTATTGTTGGATCTATGTGTAGATATAAATACAAGCTGTATACATATGTATTGTGTATTTATTTGAGATTGTAGTGGAATGACGCGCGCGCATATGCAACGTAGAGCGTCATACAGAGCTAACCCTCCACTCTGGACTGTTACTACTACTATATACTACTACTACTGCACGACGCTTGCCCGGCTGACCATTGTCCATTCTCTACTAGTCTGCACATTCACTCGACCATACTACATCGTGTCAATACTCTAGTATGAGGCTTGTCAAACGTGCGCGTTCAGTCTTTTTTTCTTTTTTTTTTCATTTGCTTTCTTTCCTTCTTCTCGTCTGCTTCTCACACTTTTGTGAAAAATTTTTTTCTTTCATTTTCCATTTCGTACAAATATTTCAAACTGATCTGTGGTGTGTCGGTTTCACGTTGGTAATGAAAAGTAGGAAGAAAAAAATAAAGATAAAAATAGGAAATAAAAGGGAAAATGAAATAAAATACTGACAGGCACATTGGGAAATGGAGAAAGAAGGACTGTACAGAGAATAAAAAATAAAAAGGAGGGGGAGGGAAATAGCGAGACTGAGAAGGAAAAATATAGTAGATGAAGAGAGAAGGGCAGAGACAAGGACCATCGGGTCCTTGACGGACACGAGGATCAATATCCTCCAATACCATACTCCCAAGCGCACATTATATAGATATGTGTATGTGTGTAGATATGTATGTATAGTCAACAGAACCCATTCCCACCGCCAATAAAACGCCATACCTATATGTGTATTGTGCTGCTGTACGGCGATTCTTTTTCCCTCCCGGTTTCCTATTGGCCGTAAAACACTGGCCGGCTGAAAGGTTAAATTTTATCGCGAAAAGAGAAATATCGATGTTGAAAGTGTAGAAGAGAACGCGCGGCAATGTGAACGAATGGGAAAGACAAAAAAAAATTTATTTATACCAACATGTATAATAAATATATATATATATACCTTTACGAATACAGACAAAAGTTTTATCTTCAGTTGTGTATATTATATCGACTTTATTCGCTAGATATTTCGTATCGGATGAATATAAAAAAATAATCCAATTAAGAAAAAAAAAAAAATCTTTTATAAAACTTTCTCATCACTTTTATTTCATTTATCGGGACTTTTTATTTTGTTAATCAAATTAAAATGAAAAAAAAAAATAACATATTTATGTTTTTTTTTTGTCAAGGTCGAGAAAATTTATTGTATTGAATGTTAAATTTAATTGGAAATGTCGAAATTTATTTCAATCTAATAATATTTATTTCAGGCTAATTTTTCGTTCACTTGAAGATTGCAATTTTTTATTTAATATTCGCTGCAAATAATTAGTAAACTTTTTTTGTAGGTACATCATTTCGTTGGACACTGGAGAGAACAATTTTAAAGTAATGACGAAGAGGACAAAGAAGGTGATGTAAAATCGAGTGTCGAGTATTATACATATACTTAGACAAAAGTCCAAAGTCCACTGGCAAAAGCAAATGAAGCGCGTCTTGACAAGTAATGGAGAAAGGTACACACATACATATTGAAGATAGATAGAGCAGTAAGAGGGAAGTCTTGAAACTTGTCCAATCGTGCACACCAACCACTTGGTATTATACTATTCAACGACCCAGTTGCCAAATCTAAAGTCACACCACTTGCTCTTTTGCTCTGTACAACAAACCCCGAGTCAAAGCAGTGACTAATGTCTTTTGTACTTCTTGTTTAAAAGCTCCAACAAACAAACAAACAAAATTTTTTTTTCCAAACATTTAATTTTTTTATCCCACACTGAAGTCAATGTGATTCAATTATATTATCAACTATTTGTCATTGTACCCGCGGGAATAGCAAACAATTTTTATTAATTTTCATAATCACACATAATTAAATTTTATAATCACATAATTTTTTACTATTATTATCTATTCATCTATAAATAAAAAATATCTCATGCTCCCTTAAAAAAAAAATAAACACACAAAATAAAATAAAAAAATTAAATAAATTCAAAAAAATATTTATTTCATGCCCAAAATTTTTTTTCCCTCTTTCATAATACAATATAACTTTCACTCTTGTAAATAAAAATTGTCCCAAGTCCTACATACACTTCCACAAAATTATTAAAAAAATATTTCCTTGATATTCATAATAATACTATACGCATAATATCCCGCGACGAATTGCCATTGGACAATCTAATCCTCCAATCATAAAGCCTCAAGATATAAGCCGCTCTATTATATAATATTATCATATCGCGCGAGCGTTATTATTGGTTCGTTTTATGCCCCTACCCTTTCAACTCCCTTATACCCCCCTCGCTCCTTCCCCTCTTCTTACTCCCTCCACAATTCAATATACAAAGCGAAGCCGCCTTGTCGACGACGTAACTCTCTGAACGTGCCTTGTATTATTATACACTCTCACTTTTCCTCCTCTACATGGCTTGCACACGCATATACTCATACAAAAACAATTAATATTTATTTAAAAAAATTTTTCTTCTCTCTACTACATTTTATAAATTTCCTTGCAATTTTTATTCCTCTAATTCTATTATTAAATATTATTTTACTTTGTCACATTATTTTTTTTAATTAATTCTTTATATTAAAAAAATAAATAAATTATCCAAATATCAATAATGAATACATAAATTTTACTTGCAATTCTTTGTTGCATGTTTAAATATTTTTAAATGATGTAAAATATTTTTTATATCGCCAAAGCTATTGTTATATATGTAGAATATATCTGATGTATATAGTGCAAATATAATAGACATAAAAAAATCGATATACCTGAGCAGCTACCGGTGTCGACGACTTGAAAGGCCACAACGACAAAACAAACCCCCGTTTGCTATGTGCTATTACTCTATATACATTTCTCTATGTACTATTCTCAATATGTATACACACGTATGTGTATATGTGTATGCATATAATCGCACTTGGTAGCGGGCGCTTTCACCACACACGCCAAACAACCACCACAAACTACCCACCTCGATCGTAGCCCAAAGTCCGCGCATTTCACTTTGTATATACAATGCACTCGACAAGGGCTCTTCTCTGCTATTGTCACTACACTATTTCACAGTTGCGCCCTATTTTTCGATTATATATCTTGGTGTATTTGTTTGTGTATTCTTCTTCGATGAAAATTTGTATGCGTGTAAATGCGTTTGTATATACTTGTTGCATTTATCATTCAAGAAATTTTGTATATTAGAATAATTAATTTTAAAAACTTGTCATTGGGATGTAAATAAAAATTATGAGGAATTTATTTGTGTATTATTTATGACGAATAATTAATTATTAAGTGACTGTCATATTAAATATACAGTGTTATATAATTATAAAATAAAATATTTTATACATTTAAATTTGTAGATCTTGAAAAAAATGATGAAAAAAAATTTGAATTATTAATTTTCATATAAAAAAATAAATTGAATTTCAAACTAAAGGTGTTTCTTTTTTTATTATATTTTAAAAAGTCTATTTACAATATACAGAAGAATTGAAGTGTCCGGGTATTAACTGGCCCCTAGCGGAAATAAATAGGGCTATCAAGTGTCCGGAAATAGTAGATGGATTTTGCTGATTGTAGAAGTACGCCTAGCGCCACCTCCTATATGTATATATAAACAAACATATACACATATAAATACACCAACATATGTATGATACGGTGTATTGAACTAAAATAAAAACGGCCAGACTTGAAGCGTGTGTCCGGATGTCGAAGAGCATTCGAGCGACGAATGGATCGCGAATGGACGAATGGACCAATCTCTCTCTGTACATATTTAACATTTATGTACATCCATACATATATATAGCGCAATGTCCAGGGGCTAGACGAATAGAAACAATGGAGACATGGACCTATGTATAGAAACTGCTGGAAATGAGAAGAGAAGAGAAGCAATAAGTGACAGAGTATAGAGAAACGATGGCTAGCACAAGGGGCTGGATGTATCGGAATAATACATATGTATGCATGTGTATATATATTGATGTATATGTATGATGATGATGATGATGATGATGATGACGATGGGATAACAAAGAGAATGGCGAAATTGAAGGAAGATAAAGAGTGATAGAAAAATTGCTCGGACGGTTGGAATATAGACTTGATCAGAAGGACCACTGGTGGACCTACCTACTTTTATATCGCTCGGAAAATAATGGGATTCCCATCATGAAGTGGATTTCCCTTGGGAGACAGTATAGAGACAAAGAGAGAGAGACTTGCACACGCGTCAAGAAATTCTGTGTATTTTGTTTCTATCGGTCTCATGTTCTGCGTCAACTGCCCTCCATCACTGCGCTCATCTCTTTTTTATTCTCATCGTTTGCCTCGACCCCCGTGTGTTATATGTTTGATTATTTTATTTTTTTTTATTATTATTTTTTAGTTTATCCTACGCTCGGTCACCTGTCCAACAGCACGAAAATCAACGGTATTTTTATGTTGTATATAGTTTATTATTATATCCTCACGCGATGTGGAACAATGTTTGGTTATCGTTTGCCACCTGTCTGGATTATTTTTTATTTTGTAATTTGCGATTATTTTTTTGGGTTTGTTTATTTTTATTAGGGATTATGGGCAGAGATATGATTTAAATGGGGGTTGGGATTGATGGTGGAATTTTATTTTTGGGAGATTGCAGAGTTTGATTAAGTTTGTGTATGAATTATTTGAATGATGCTTTGAGGGATTGAGGGAATCGTTGGAGACATCTAACGAAGCTGTATAGAGTTATGCTATGAATTATGGTGAATTTAGGAGAGACAATTGTATTTTGTTTTAACAGATTTTAATACAAAGAAATCTACGTTGTCGACAAGGAATAATATTTCAAAGGAAAATATATATTTCTTCTGTTACCACTGAATGATAATTATTTTTAAAAGATCGAATGAGCTTTTGTAATGTTGTTACTGCTGGTGAACAGGAAAATAAATAATGAGTATCAAATTCAAATGGATGATTAGAAGTATTTTAATTTATGTATTAGGAATAATTTATTTGTTGGTAATTAATTTTTCTTTTCCTTCGAGGAATTTTTCATGTTAAAAACTTTGCAATAAATGTTTTTTTTTTATTTTTATACGACTGAATACTTTATTATATTTCATTTATATTGAATATAGAATACAATTAAATTTCAATAAAGTTAAAATTTGAAATAAGTTCACATCTATAATAAAGAGATAAAGTTAATAACAGTAATATAACTTTTTTTTTCAATATACGATTAGATAAAATTGTAAATGTATATTTATGTGTATATAATTTTATTATAATAGGCTTTTATATTTTAGACATGTATAGTGTATAATTATAAAGTTTATTTTAAACTAGATATTTTTTTCTATTTATCAAAAATAAATAATTTATAAATCTACTCAGGGAAAATGCCAAATTATCATTTGTTATTGTTAATCAAGTAATAAAAATAAATTAACTTTATTATTCCTGAAAATTATCTTCAAAATATAAATATTAATAATTTATAATTTAAAAAAAAATATATATAAAAATTATTCAATCATTAAAAAAATATTTCAATAAAAAAAAAATTAAAGAATCAAAAAAACATTTTTATCAACAGAATGTTTAGTTATTAAATTTTTCAAAAGAATTTTTTTTCGTTGATTTAACGTGCATATTTGAATATACACACAAAAGTTCTACCAATTACTTCAAGTATATTTATAATATATGTATGTTTATATATATATTAAAATATTTAATCAGTTCCAAATGAGTAAATAAAAAAAAATGGAGAAGATAAATATTTTTTTAGCGATAAATTCCACCATTTTAAGTCTTAATAATTTGGAAATTTCAGATCACAATTATCAGTGATCCAAATATTGACAAATACAATTGAAATATTATAGATTAATTCAACAATTATAATAATAATTGTTGATGTCATATAATAATTAAAATGTTCCTTCATTTACTGCCGGAATAATAATATTTAATTAAGCAACTTCCTCATACTTAGTTTTATTAATACTGTTAGCCAAACAACAAGCTAAAAATACTCCAACTATAGGAAAAAACGCAACTCCAATAGCACTTCCGGCTACTAAACCAATATTACTATTGATAAAATCAATAACGCGACTATAACATCCCTACAATGAGAAAAAAATATATACAATAGTTAATAATTAATAAAATAATATATGTATATAAATTGAATAATTAAATTAGCCATACCTCAGTGTAAATAGCAGACGAATCATTCACGTTACATTCATCCTTATTTTTGCAACATGAAATTGGAATTGTTTTTGGTGGCTTTAAATTCAACCAGTCATTGTAAGCTCGATTTCCACAGCAATGCAACTTTAAATTAAACAAAAAAATTAATCATTATCTTCAACATTTCATCAAATAAATTAATAAATCACACATAAAAAAAATCTAAACTATCAAATTAAATGAAATAAATTAAATATTAATTACTAAATATAATACTAACAGTTGATTGTATCACATCAATGTGCTTAGTCTTAGAATTATCGATTCCATATATTGTCAAGCTGTTATTCAATCCTCGATCAAAGCCCTCAGTTAGTGTAGTACGATATGCATAAACAGAAGCTCCAGCACCCAGCTCTAATAATGCAACAACTGCCAGAAATGCTCCATACTAAAAAAGAATTTTTTTTTTATTTAACATTTCAATATCACGATATTAATAATTTTAATTTATTAATAAGTATTACATGGTGTGTTTATACTAACCAGATAAAGCAACGCAGGATGACCTCGCACTGTACAGCAACAGGCAAGAGTTGCTGCCAGGACAACAAGGGCACCTAAAAATGCAAGTCCCAACAAAGCTGTACCACCACCTTCACCGCTCATGTCCTCATATTCACGTAATTTTATTCGCGTCCATATACCAGCGCACAGCATTGCCACACCGATAAACTATAATTAATTAATAAACATACACAATAAATATAATTAATAATTAATAGTTTTTATGAATATAAATTCTCACCCAAAAAACGAAATTAAACAGCATTAATAATGTTGACATACAAGCCATTGCTGCCATTGTTTCAAATCTTTTACCCATGATAATCTTTTAATAATAATGATATATAATTAATTTATATATCTCTGTGTAGAGCAATTTATTTTTTATATTTTGTATAACAATAGAATACAAGCTTAGATGCAGTTGTTAAGCTCCAGTTCTATACTAAATAAAACGTATTTTACTTAATAAAAAATCGATTTAGACATGACCGAATACTCAGCTTCTGTCTGCGTGGCTGTTTCTACATAAATGAGCGCATGCGTTACTAATATTCATATATTATTCCAAATAATAAATTAATCTTTCTTTTATTATTGTAAATATCATAAATTTATTATAATATTACAAATATTATTCCAACAAAAGGAAATAAATGCTTCAATACATTTCTATAATAATAGTCATAATTATAGTATATTATTAATTAAAAAATATACAAATACACAATACACTCGATAGATTATTATTATTATATTAATGATGACAATAATAATATTGATAGGACAATAGAAATGATAGAAAATTAATTTTTTATGGTTATTTTAATTGCGTTTGAATTTATTTAGCATTGATAGGACGATAATGTTGATAAGAAGCAGATAATGCTGGTGATTTTGTATCATTAGTGCAATTAAAATGAACACTTGATGATACGCATGTAATATTATTGTCATCTGAAACAATTATTGAATGTGGTAAAATATTTGATGATTTTTTCTGCTTGCGAAAGTTTAGCATCTTTGTAAAACTCGAATCCTGAATATTTTTCACTGGTTGTTGATTTATAATACTCGATGATGATGGTAAAACTTGGCTGCTATTATTATTTTCATTATCATCATTATTATATTGATGAAGATCTCTATGAAGATCTAATGATAAATTTTCCGTGATCATTGATAGATCAACAATTGGCCAGATATTATTATAACTTGACGTTATTATTTCAGTATCATCAAAATTTTCTCTGGTGTTGGTGTATAAATAATCCCAGCGTACATCACCATTAGGTGTTACAACATTAACTTGTGCATTATCATTATTCAATTCAATATTCGATGATGATTCACTGTCATTATTATCCTGCACTTGTGTATTAAATTCATCTGATAAATTATTATTGTTGTAACAAGAATAATACTGAGATTTATGCTCATCATTTTCAACTTCATGTTGCAAATTATTCTCATTTATATTATTATTCAATTTTCTTTTACTATTTTTAATATCACCAATGGTCTTGAAATAAATACTGTGATCATATCGATAAGTATCCAAGCACGTGCTATTAAAATAACTGTTTGATTGATAATTAAATGTACCACCACAACAATTAATTCTTCGTGTTTCATCTGGCGATCGTGATCGCCTTAAAGAATAATTATTTGTCGATGAGCCACACCAATATAAATCATCATGTGGTTTTTCTTTCATTGTCATTCTTGCTCTTGATATACGAATTGATTTCAAACGATTATATCCACGTGCACAAGCCGCCCATCTTTCAATACGTCGAAATAAATATTCGCTTTCTTCACTCCACCATTCTGACAAACCTTTTTGAATAGAAGCACTCATTTCTTCTGCCATTTCAACAAATAATACAAAGCATTTATCTCGTGTTATTTTTTTGTGTCAAACTTAATCCAAGGCTGAAGGAAGGAAGACGCGGTTGTGAATTAATGAATATAATCGCAGTATTTTTATTTTAATCAGGAGTGCGATAAGACATTGACTATGTGACAGAACTGATTGTCGTGAATTTTAACAGCTCGTTATTTATATCGCTATTTCATGAAGCACCACAGAGGCTTTTTTTTTTGTTCATTGAAGCCATCTATTTTTTTTTTTACTCTCTCTCTCACTTTCATTATTTATTGTAATGTTAAAAGAATGATGTAATAAGCTTTAATCGTTGTTGGCCATGACTCCACGATTGTCTTGAAAAGTTTCACTTCCTGTCCATCACATTGTGCATCATGTTCGTGATGATTGAATAACATTTTAGGTCCTATGTATTTGCTTGGTGCACAATCCCTTCCGCAGTTGCTTGAAAGGATTCACTGTGCTTATGTTACGAAAATTATGCAAGATGATAATCCAAGATTAAATTACTCACTAACTATTTTATATAAGTATTCGATAATAATAGTTTATATAAAGTAAGAAATAAATTATAGTTGAGAAATAATTATGTTTGATCATACATAATTCTTATGAATTTTGTATGGATATTTATTTCATACATTTAAGTACTCTAATATAATGTTTTATTTTTTTGTATAATATATAGTAACGTGTAAATTTCATAGAATATATAGATACTATAAAGAATTGATCGTGGATCACAATTTTTTTCAATTGTTTCGCGTGGTCAGTTCCGAAAAAAAAAAGATAGATGAAAAATAAAAGAGAACAGCTTCAACAGAGACTAGAATCGATATATTTAACGTATTTGTTTATTTATTAATTTTTTTTTTATGTCTCTCGACTCATTTACGTATTCAATCAAAAGAGAAATCTTTAATCTATTTTATCGTATGCATAAATTTGAGTTTAATGTGTTGGAAAAAAAAAAGATATGATTAAGAATCATTATTGTTAATCTAAAATTAATGCACAAATTTGTACTTTGATACGATAAACTGAAATAAGATTTATAAAAGTTTGATTTTCAATATTGACATTGACTAAATTTTTTATAATGAATGTAAATTGTTTGATTAGAAGAAGAATTTAGAGTTATCTCTAATGTTCACTCATTTTCACACATGTACACAATTTGCATGTAAGTACTATATTCACATTATGGTTTTTTTTTCTCAGTTGTAATAAGATAAATTATCTGGAATAATTATTTAATAATTGTTTACAAATAAAATAATGCCGTAGATTTATAAGACATATTCTATTGAATAATAATTATTAATTAATTATTGATGAATAAAGAATAAGTGCAGTTTTGTATATAAAAATAAAATGATTTTTTTCTCTATGAATAATTAATTAACTGAACAATTTACGCATTGATAATTTTTAATTAAATAATTATGTATTGATAATAAAGTACTATGCACTTGACTTGATAAATGTAAAAAATAATCTATTTATGACACACACACACATGCGTATTAAAAAATAATTGAGCACAACAATCATAACAAAATTACGCCATAATTGAAATCAACAATTTTTTTTTATAATAATCCATGACCAAATAATTTTTTTTTTGAATAATAAATTATAATATATAATTATATGTATAAATATCTATATTGATTTAAGAGGAAAAATCATAAAATATGGTGAATCCTAATCGTTTTTTTTTTCTCTTACATATAGAATATTTATCCTTTATTTATCATAACCGATAGCCTAACGATTTTATATTCAAGGAAGGTAAATGTACGCTTATATAAAACTCTGAAAAGTTGAAGGCAACTAATTTAACATTTTGTTTTATCATAGTTTGTAATTTATCATCAAATATTTGTTTCTTTATTTATTTTCATAAATCTCGAATAAACGAAACTGCTTTTGAAAGCGCTGAATAATTTTTTGTCTCCTCCAATCAGCGCGTATCATTGATATTATTGTTGAATAAAAATGCTCAAGGTACATTATTGCTCACGCTCGAACGAATTAATATTCTATTTTTTATTCTGCTGTTTTTTTTTTAATATGAAAGCGAAAGATTAGAAATAAATTATTAAATTTCAACTTTTCTTTCAATTTAACCTCCGAATGTGATGCATCGTCGGAAGACATGTGCAATCCACAAAGTAGGTCAAGATTCGTATATTAAACGTTGATAATGAGGAAATATTTCCCACGTAGGCAGATGTAATCCAAATTCAAGCGCGACTAACACAGCAAATTCAGAGGTAATAAGATCTTTGCGATTTAATCGAAAAACACTTTCAGTTCTCTGTAATTTTAATTATACAAATAAAAATTTATTTAACCTCAACTCTAATAAATAAATCATTTTTTATCATTCTTTTTATCTTACTTCAATAAGAGATTTGAGTACGTCTCCTTTGACATCATTGAGCTTCGCTGCAAGGAGTAAACAAGCGCCAGCACAAAGCTTCCGCGTTTGTTTCGTCACCACATTGCGCAATATTAATTTCTCAAAGTATACATAAGCCATTGCGACAGTCAAAAGGTCAATGCCATATTCCATTTTTGCAATCTTTCGCATTTCACGTTTCAAACTTTTATTTCAAACAAAAGAAAATTCAATAAATTATATATCAAACATTTTTACGTTCAATAAACATTTATAAGTTATTTATAATTAATGCAACTAACCTTCGTAATTTACTGAGCGTAAGTTGGATATGTGGAAATTTTTCTTTAAATTTATCATTAAGCTCCTTCTTCAAATCGGACGGTCGAACATAATCGATAACTGACGCCTGGAAAAAAAAACATTATCAAATATATTCGAATTTCAAACATTAATTTATAAACTAATTACCATATATGAGGTAAAAGTTAATAATGTCCGATGTTTTCCGGCAATTAATTCCGGATCATCCAATAAATTTGGATTATACTGAACAATTCCCTGTTCATCCCAATCAGTATCTGAAATAAAATATCATATTGTATTGTAATTCAATCGACATAGTATTTCAATGCCAGTTAGTATTTCACATAACAAAAAAAAAATGTGTGAACATACTTTTACAGTCAGTGGCAAGCGATAATGGTGGAGAGTCAGATATCACATGCTGTGCACGATGAGTAGCCGTATCATAAGACACACACCTGAAAAATAAGATAAAAATAATAAATGATCCAATTTTAATCATAAGCACAAACACTCGCTATCATCACATTCATTTTTACCTCGCAACAAATTAATCATTGAAAATAAAACAATATAACAGTTATAATAATTAATAGTTATAATAATAATAGTGATAATAATAATAATTTTACAACTATGTACTTCCAAACTGCGCAGAATAATCTTCCTCAATTTAATATAAATACGTGAATAATATATACTATTTCAATAAATAAAATTCAATGCAATACCAAATATTATTATATAATTATTATTTTGATTTATATATGTATTGTATATGTGATAAATTAAAAAAAAAATGGCATTAGCGGCTTTATTTTTTATGATAGGTACATGGTTATCATGCAAAAAATTCAATTTCATCATACAACCATTATCTACCACACGATGTTAATTGGGAAGAATACAATTTGGTTACCACTTAGTGTGATCCATATTCCAAGTTATAGTTTTTGTCCTGAAAAAATACGGTGGTGATAGATGTTGTTAGGAAAAAAAAAATGAAAACATTTGCATGAGGATAAATTGGAAAAAGAAATTAAATAATACACAAGCACATGTACAATGACAATAAAAACAATAAACAAAAATACAGAAAAAAAAAATCAAGGTAAAACTAAACTAAATTAAATGTATTAAATGAATTTTTAAATTTAATTTTCTCTACCCAACATTTATTGTATTTCAACTTGCTTTATATATTATTTATTACAATCACATTTGGAGGGAATAAATTGATAGTTGGTTCATAATTATATAAAAATGAAAGCAACTAATAAATTAATAATAAATTTTAATATAAAAGAGAAGAAAAAAATCAAACTATTTTAATAATTCATACCTCGATACAACATGATGTTGCTTGAGCGATGGATGTGAAAATTCAATTGTTTCACTGTCACTCATGTGTAATTTTCTTTCACGTTGAAATTGTCGAGATGGTACCAAAAGTTTTCCGTAAGATATTTCCTGATGATTTATTTAATTGTTATTACCAAGCAGGATATACACATATTTATTATTACGTTAAAAAATATAAATGGTCACTTTCTAAATATAATACTTCAACTTACTTGTCCATCTTTGGCATGTTCGATTCCTAATAGACCAAATGGATCCAAATTATCATTGATAGCAGAGAGAGGTCTTGGTCCCGATGTATTTCTTCGTCTTCCAGTGTCTCGACGTAATTCCGACCTGATATAAAAAATAAAAATTAAAATCATTAATAAATCATCTCTCTACTCTTTGCAAAATCATTTTACATAGCTTTCTTTAGTGATAATTCAGAGAATAAACGTATATAATAAAATAAAAAAAAAAAAAATCGGTGCTACAAGTTTTACTATAGGAGCCGATTGACGAAATTCAATTCAACATTTGCCTAATTTGTGTACAAACACGAACTCTATCTAGTGATTGATATCATGGATACCTGCGTAGAATTCGATTAGAAACACTGATGTTTTTGAATCCAGGTGTAATACTCGTAACACTTTGACAGCTAATAATAATTAATAAATACAATAAATTACTTATCAATTTAAAAATATATTTACCGATAAAATTGTCATCAGAAAAATAAATACATGATGAAATCATTATTTATCACCACAGAAAAAATTGACTGATAATAAAATACTAAAACCCGATATACTTAAAAATATTTTAAATAAATTATAATAATCGTAATATTATTATTAATTATAACAATAAATAATAATATTAATAATGATGATTAATAAAATGATTTATGAACTTACCAACTGGTGCGTTGGTTTTTGTTGTAAGGCAACGCCGAAAATACAAGAAAGGGAACTCGTTTTGAAGATACTAATACTAATCGATCGTCACCAAATTTATGGCCATTTACTGGCCGTTGCATCATCCGTAATTCACGTGTCAATTCTGGTATTATTACGGCATTAGAGCATCCAGATTGTATATTATTCAATATTTTTCCCTTTGATTTCGCAGACGATATTGATTTTGATCGCTGTGAACCAATACTTTCAGTGCTACTATTATAATGGTGTTTTATATCCTCAGATAATGTTGATGTTTGATGAACAATTCGTCTTTTATAGTGTAAAGAGCCAACACGTCTCTCTGAAAATGAATATTCGCTGCCTGCTGTGCCAGCGCTGAAAAATTCAATAAATTATTTTAATAAAACGGGAACAAATAATATTATTTATTCTTGAATAAATTCATTAAATAAAATTAAAAATATTAAATATAATATAACCAATGTATATTTTTACTAAATTTTTTATTATCCGTTATATAACATCATCATGAAACTCATCACGACAATAAAAGAATTTTGTTATTTTAATAAATACTGAAAATACCATAAAAATCGAATTATCAAATGTATTAACTAATTTATTTACCGTTCGCGAAATGACGGTAATAATTGTGGAATTCTTTCCTGATCAATTAATGCTGATATTGTATTTTTTGCTGGTGTTATTATTCCATCAGAGTCTGAACTAAAAGACTGATGTTCAATATGAATTTTTTGTCCCAATTCACTTGGCTCCTCTTGTTTAATTTGACAATTTATTCCTGGCACAGAATCAATTGCTTCGTCAGTTGATGTATCAACTTCATCATTATGTTGCTCTGTTATTTCATTAATTTTATTATTATCATTTAAATTACGCTTGTGTATAGCTCCATTATGAGGTAGTAGAGCAAGATTTGTATCTCGATGGCTTCCATCAAGTGAAATATTTGAGAGAAATGTAAGTGCTGCCAGCCGTCTACGTGAATGATTTTTCTTCAAGGCTGCTGCCATTCCACAAATATAAACTATTGAATTGAACCGGTGTGTATGAATTATTATGAATTTTTTTTTATAAAATTAATGATTTAATATGTAAGATGATTTTTTTTTCCTTTTCAAAATTAATAATTAATTACACTCAGAGCAAATTAATATTATGAATATTATTATAACTAATATAAGTGCACCCACACGCTTATTATATATTATATAAATTTAAAACTACGATCACAATTCATTGTCACTCATTGATGTGTACTTAGTTCTAATATTAATTACTAAACTTTTACGTCTCACACTCATACTTTGTCCTATTTCACTTGACATTTTCCCTTTTATTTATTTTCAAAATATTATAATCAAACACACACTGACGACAACGATGATAATGATGATGGAATTGATGATAATAATAACACCAAAATGTACATTAATCTATCTACGCAATACAATACTCCATTTCCGACTGAACTGAACCTCTCAATCCAATTTCTTTCAACCCATTCCAAGTTCCAACTACAAATTGAAGACAACACATTATGTAAAACAATTTTGCCATTGGATAAAATAAAAGCTCTGTGTATATAAACCCTAGATATAGTTTTATTTCAATTTATACTCTGAATATATGTTTCTTGGATGAATTATTTTTATTTAACAAGTTATCTTTGATACTTAACCTCAAAATTAACAGACTTTATAATATTATTCATGAATAAATAAAATTATATTAACAGTAATGTTATTTATTTTTATCTTTGTTATCAAAAAGAGAGGATGTTTTTTTTTAGAAAATGGAGATTGTATTTTCTCTTGACAGAAAAAATCCCTAGACAATTCGCCAATTGGCTTTACTGTATCGGTAAATACTAAGCCGAAGAAATCTACATTATCGATATTCATTATTAATATATATGTATATATTTGTTCTCGATATTCTTCATCAACACCACACACATTTTTTTTGTTTTCTTATCAAAATTCCAAAGTATTTATAATTATCGATTAATCAAATGTATATTATATTACTATATACTTGTATATAATTTATTATTTCGATAAGATAGAATGCATATTTTTTTTTCTTTTCACTTTACAATTTATTCCAATGAAATCATATATTTTATGATAATTAATAAGAAGAATTAAACATATATATTTGTCATTTGTAGAAAAATTTCATTACTAGTTATATATATTATACTAGAAAATAGAAAGCAATTCCAGATATGTTGAAATAAAATTACAGTAAATAATTTTTTACAAGTTAATCCAATATTCATTTTATAACAAATACTGATTCATTTTTATATCATTGTGTGACAGAAGAAAGCTCTTGTTAAAAATGGACTGACAATATTATAAACTATTTTTATTTATTTATAGTAAGTAGCAGGATAAATTGATACATGCAATACTAAATAAATATACATTTTATAAACATTTATACTTATATTTCATATTGGATATAAAATAATCATTTTTGTATTAATTGATATTTTTTACAGTCTCATTTTACATAAAGTATATCTCATTCCTGACAACAATTATAAAAAATATTGTGCAAAAATGTGGTTAGGAAAACCGTATATTCGTGTTTTATTAACATTATTGTTTATAACAATGATATGGATATACGTAAAATATTTCAATCAAATTATGGGGGTTAAATCCGATCCAATGCAGGTAATGAATAATTTATACAATTAATTTTAGACTATAGAATAATTATGCTTTATTTTTAGTTTGATATTAATTTTTTTTTTCCTCGTTTTAAGTACAATTGAGTTTCTTGGATAAGTTTTAATTTTTATTTAGCAAAACTACAGGTCATACATAAGGAGGAAAGCTCAATTAATTCAATTAACGAACATGTGAACGTGGAAAAAATTACTATTGGAGTTTATTATGAGGCACTATGTCCGGATTCACGTGGATTTATTATGAGAGATCTCAAGCCAACATATGATAAAATACCAAACAACATTATTATTGAATTAATTCCATACGGAAAAGCAACAGTATGTAATTTCAGCTATTGCTATGTTAAATTGATTTATTGCAGTGATTAATAATGGAGAGTAAAAAAAAAAGAATCAATATATTTTTGTATATTTATTAACAATTATTTTATTTATAGACTAATATTGGACCCGATGGTTATGAATTTAAATGTCAACATGGTGCTAGAGAATGCGAAGCAAATATGATACATGCATGTGCTATCGACATCATAACAAATCCAAGTGTACAATTAAATTTTATTACATGTATGATTGATCGTAATGTGTGGCCAATCAAGATAACACGTACGTGCGCTGAAAAAATGAATATTGAGGCGGAGCCTATATTAAATTGTGCTAAATCAATAAAAGGATCGGAATTATTAGCTAAATATGGAAAAATGACAGATGCACTGAGACCTCCTGTTACTTATGTACCTACCGTTACACTTGATAAGGTGATTAATTAAATAATATAATCAATTTATTGAATTGTTAAATTGCCATTTGATTGAATTATTCGTTTTATTTGTTAATTTAATTGTTTGATTTTGTTTAGGACTCTGCTAATCAAGCAGCTATTTTGATAAATTTACTGCGTGAAGTTTGTAAACGTTTTAAAACACCTCCCGCCGGTTGTTTATAAATAATTATTATTACAACGGCAATTTTAAATGCAAATTAATATTTATAGTGAAATTAATCGAACAAATTATGTTATCAAATCTTCCATTTGAAATATCATGACTCGTGTGAACGTTATTATATATTATACTATATATAAATAAATATAATGTAAATTTTTAAAATAGATATCAACAGTAATTTTAATATTGTTGTGTTTTGTGTAAAAAAAATAAAAAAAACGAAATCGATGAAATGCTGATGAAAGTCTTACGTTGAGGTAACTGCTGAAGAGAAAATACAAATAAATGAAATAAATTTATGTTATTATATAATAAGAAATTTGTTTATGTATAAAAAAAAAACAGATTAAAATTATCTACAATCAATCCATAAGCTGAAGATTATCCAATTTTTCACACGAATAAAATCCCGCTTTCACTTGTCTACCACCAAAAAATCTTCCATTCAAATCGACAACTGCTTTAATGGCACTCTCTATCCTTTTAAATTCGACAAATATACGAACTGCTTCCTCTGGATGTACATCCATCACTTCATGAATTAAAACACGCGCAACATCGCCATATTTCGTATTACATTCATCCTTAACTTCCGGCTCAAGATCCTCATCAACTTCTCCAGGTCCAACCATATTTCGCAGCAACACAACCTAGAATAATAAAATTATCTTTCAATACACTCCAATGAAAAAAAAAAATAGATATACTCTAAAACTGATGGCAAAAATAAGTTTTATATAAATAAATTAATTCATAATAATTTTTATATACCTTGCTCGGACATTTCATAATTTCCGTGATTGTTGGCTCTTCAGCTTGTGTATTTATGGGTGGCGAAAGATTAATATTAACTGGTGGTGGCGGTGGCATAAGTTGTTCCTTTTCACTAACAATTCTTCCACCACGTTTGCTGGTTTTTTCAACTTGTAACGCCACTGACATACCCTGCTCCTTCTTGCCCAATCCCTGTCCCTCTTTAAATCCATATTTAGCCATTATTTTTGCCGCAACTGATGACGTTGTGTATCCAAGTCCAGCAGTGGGTGCAGGCCGCGTTGGTGTAGATGAAGACGGCGATAATTCAACGCCAGATTCTTGTAATGATGGTGGCGGAGCAATTGCAGCACCACCAGATGTTCCACGTGATGTTGGTGTACGTTCTTCATCTCTCTCCGGCGCCACCATAGTATTATTGGCCGCAGTCAACTGATTAATAAGATTACATTGATTTTAGTTGAACCTACAAATAAATAAAATTAGAATACTCACTGGTGTCTCTTCAAAACGTGGATTATTATCTCGTCTACGTTTTCTCTGTTCAGCTTCTTGATCATATTCTCTATCGCGAATGTCACGAAGTTCTTTAACAACTTTTTCATATTCATTTGGCCACATTGGATCATATTCATTTACGACATTCCAATCAAATTCATTACTGACTGGAATTGATCCGCCACCACCTGTGGAAAATATATTTGTATTTGTTCCATCATCATCACGTTCATTCTCACGATTCAATGCCTTTGACTTTAAATCTATAACTGGTGGCAAAACAGTAGTTGTTTTTCTATATTGTTCACGTTTCGGCTGGAAACATTTAGAATAATAGATAAATTATTTGCTTTATATTTAATTTCTTTGATCAATAATTAAATATAATTTTGTTTTATTTTATTTTTTTTTTATATTTGTCACCTGTGTTGTGGCGGCTTTTTTCAGTTGCAATTGCGACTGCAATAATTTTATTCCTGATGACCAGCCAGCAACTTTTTCCGATGCTCTGTGCTTATCAAAATCGTCGTATAGTGACATTTTTATAATTTATTTTTTATATTTATAAATTACACAATGTAATTTATTATTATTGTCAATTCATATTATTAATGAATACAAGATTCATAACCTCTAATTGGAAATAAAAATGAGTTTTTATCATGTCAGTGTAATATAAAATTTGTCTAGTAAATAATTGCCAATATTAACAAGAAATAAATCACTAGAATTATATTTTACTAGATGTATTAATACTGCGCATGCTCGTACTTTTATATTTTCATTATGTTGCAGTTACATGATTGGACAGGTAGATTTCTTATTTTTCAACAATAATTAAATTTAAAATAATAAGACAGATGGCGCTTCGATATAATATTCAAATTTAAACACTTCAATTGAGTTTGATTATTTGAATAACATTTAATTCATATCACGATGCAGTTATTTATTTTTCAAAGTAATATTTACATAAATAATTTTTTATGAATAAATAAATAATTCCAATAAATTTCAAATTATACAATACATATATTCCATATCAATGTCTGATGATACTCATTGAATACATAAACAAACTTTGAAATATTAATAAAATAATAAACAAATAATACTATATAATTATATTTAACATCTGTAGTTCAAATTCTGCAAATCAATTGATTATTATTTTATAAAAATTATTACTTCCTATTCCAACAGGAACCAAAAAAAAAAATAAAAAATACACACAACATTGTAACATACAAGTGTAACAATAACAAATTTCTAAAACATTTCCCTTCTCAAATTTCAAAACACACACGCATTAATATTTCTTTTCTATCTTATTTTCATCTTCATCATTGACTTGAAAGCCTATATACTCAAAAAATATCCTTCTTTACTTAATTCTCATCACCTCTCAACAAACATTCTTACACAAAAATTTTATTTTTATATACAACATCCCTCTCTCTACATTTAAAGACTATATAGTGCTCTGCACTGCTTCAAACATGATGGATACTAATGCTACACGAATGACTATATAAAAAAACGTAAAGCATCAAGAATAAAATTGATCTCGTGCGGTGTAGAGCGCGGAACTTGACGCGTTAAATTTTGTAACATATATCGCGGCGTTATTTATTAATAGGAAAGTTGATGCAAGCTGGCGCGAGGGAGTGGCAACACGTTAGAGAAGCGGGCGCTCAGAAGCAGTCAAATGAACATAAGTAAAGCGAATATATCGAAAGCCTGAAGATTCTTGTGCGTTCGTCTCGCTGTTCTGAGTTTCCATCGTTCCGTCATGCCCATCGTTTCATCTTTTTCTCTTACTCTCTATAACCTCCTTCTCCTCTCCCTCATCATCATCATCATCATCATCGCCGTCATCATCGTCCTCCACCTCTTACCATCAGCAGCTGGTCCATTCTCATCCTTCTCTTTCCCTCCTTTCTTTGCACCATTGGCGCGTAGTTGCCGCGATTTTGCATCTCTCATTCACTCACAAAATCACCGCCTCAAACTCTCCTCGTCGATCTTCGACTCGGCAGCAAACTACATATACTATACGTGGTATACCAAGAGAGAGAAGCGAGAGGAAAGGAGGGCGGAGGAGCGTTGGTCGAACGCTTTGTCGGCGCCCGCGGCAAACATCAAACGCACCGACTGCTGCGCGCTCTCCCGCCTCGTCCCGCTATCACCCGCGGGTCTCGCGTTGAACCAACCGAACCGCGTGCACTCTCCTGTGTCTCGATATATCCTCTTTGCTCCACCATACGGGAATGCCCCTCGTCCAAGTCTATATAAATATATCTACATATATAAATACATA
The DNA here is from genome assembly GCA_030347285.1 of Microctonus hyperodae. NCBI lineage: Eukaryota > Metazoa > Arthropoda > Insecta > Hymenoptera > Braconidae > Microctonus > Microctonus hyperodae. The sequence continues at coordinate 3,646,842 of JAQQBR010000003.1, read as the reverse complement.
CATACACATATACGGCCCAACGAGCGCGTACGTATACATTTATTCCCCTACTTTACTTTCTGGCGAAACCGCTGCACACTGACGATGAGGGACCGGCAATACCGACGCGCCAACAGACGTGTATATATGTATATAATATACAGTGGATGGAGAGCGGCCTCGTCGCGGTAAAACCGTATTATAGGCTTCCCTATATCCTGTCCTGCGGAACGGCCCACAACAACACGCCCGGCATATCACTGCTCGTATATAGCTCAGCTTATTCTTTTTATATTTTTTTTTTCTATATTATTATTGTTGTTATTATTATTATTATGTTTTTTTTTGTTTTCTCTTCTTCCTTTGAATCTATGTTTCTCTCTGTTGCTCTCTGTGTGGTGGCACTGAAGCAATAAATACCATCCGTTTGTCTCCCTTGTGTATTTCATTTTTGATTTGTTTATCACAACTGTAATGTTGAATGTAACGCGCGAAACTTGGAGATATGTATGTATATGTATATGTATTATTGTATTTTTTTTTTGCTGATAACAAAATGCTGATGTATATAAATGAGTATGGAGTATTTGTGGAATAAAAGAATAAAAATAGAAATGGAAATTATGTATGAATTGTGTGGAATTAAAATTCATTGAGAAATATTGAATGTTTGAAATATATGTATTTTTTTTTTTTATTTATTTTGTGTGTATATTGATATGTGGTAATTGAGGCTAGAGATGTCGTGATAAAATATTTAGGTATAACGGAAGTGAAATGAATGACGAAAGTAAATTACAGCAGTTAATGATATATTCTGTGGATTGTCTGTACGCAGATATGCAATTTTTTTTTATTTTTCAAACTTTACGTTTTATTCTTATACTATGAAGTCTCGCTCTATCTTTCTCTGTTTCTCTCTTGTTCTCTAGTGATTTCTCTCTTCTTCCTGATGGTACACACACGGTATATATGAACCCACAAGTTTACCTGTGTGCCTACTGGCCGTTCAGCCAAACAACCTTTTTCTTTTTAACTTCTTCTCTTCTCCTTCTCACTGTTCATTTACTTGCTCTTTTTTTTCTTCCCATTTTTATTTCCTATTTTTCTCTTTCTCTCACACAAACACACAGACACATATCCATCCATACGTATATACATTTACATATATACCTTCACATTTGCCATTCGTCTCTCTAACTCCGTCCTCCTTTCTCTCTTTCTCCCTCAAAAACCGAGACTCGCCGCCGACTTTCCGACAAAGGAATAAAGAAAAGAAACAACTAGCTACGCTACGGGCTAAGGATGGCATGACAAGCCATGGCACGGTATGGCATGGCGGGCCTTCAGCCTTCTCTTGTACCATGGTGAAGGGGCAAAAGAGAGCGGGCGCTTACCACGCGCAGTGGCGTAGTCATCAAGAGGTCCCTTATACTCCAGGGCCCATCTCCATCATGTTTATCTTACTTTGATTGTATATACCCCAATACACATGTCAAAATTCTTATATACACATTTATGTAACATGTATATATCTTTTGCTTACGACATATGCATATATTTTAACAAATTTTTATCTCTCTATACAGATACTTCGTCAGAGTCGTAGGTCACTTTAAATACTCTCGTCACTTTCATCCTAATAACATCAAAGACCAGCTGCCGAAAGATATTTAATGTCTATGTACGTGAAAATTTTTTGTGTCAATGTATATACACATGAAAAAAAAAAAGAACATGAAACATGAATAGAAAAAAATATAAAATATATATCTAATGAAATAGTTAAATGTCAAGAAGTATCCTATGGTGAAAAGAAAAATATATACGATAGAAATATTTTAATGATTTAAATTTGTCTGTGAGAAATATATAAAACAGAACATTTTTTTTTTTATTAATTTAATTTTAACATTTATGTATAAATTATATATTTTTTTTTATTATCTGAGAGAGGAGATGTAATTATAATTCCGATGGAAAATAATGATTGGGTGATGCTAATTTATAATTGATGTAATTATTATTAATATTAATAATGGATGGTAATGGAAATGAATTTTATTTTTGAATGGCATAAACTTATATACACATACATATACTTATGTATCTTTATATATATAAACATTGTATGGTAGAAAATTGCTTATCTACCGGTGTGTAACTTCATTCATGCCTGCAGGAATTGCGACGCCTGTATTTCCTTTGAAACGTATACCACTAGAAGATAATAACGTCTGCGAAAATACACTCAACATAAAGAACATATAGATACCCTCTAATCTTATTACCATAGTCAACATTAAATAAAAAAAATAAATCACATAATATACAATATTCATCTCAACTATACATTATATTCAATTCCTCAATTTCCATATATTTCATTAATTTTTTTCATCCTATACTTTCGTTTTATTTATATTATAACTCTATCACCTCTCAATTTTTTAAAATCTCTCCATTCTATAACTTTTTATTTTTCATTCGTTCCATATACACAATTCACACAATCAAATAAAAATAAATATGTATAAATAAGCCTATATCTACATCTATACATAATACATATACATTTATGTAGATATGTAATAAATGATGAAATGAATCGTCAGAATAAAAATAACCAAAAATAATCCGTACATATATACACACAATTTGCGGCTTGTGACGGTCCTTCAAAGCTAATCCTACAAACTCGTTCTTGGTGACTTGTAATTCTCCCTGTGCTCGCGCGAGCTCACTCACCCGAGTCGTCAAAATGTTTTCCGTTTGATCCTTGCCGTCATTTCAGTATAAAAAAAAATAATAATCACAATAAATAACAATAATAATAAAAAATAAACCCGTCTATGAAAGTCAGATGTACGCGCACACACACATTTCAATTCATTGAGGGCTTTTAACTTTACATATACATAATATGTACTTAAATGTATATGTGTATATATAAAGCAAGCGAAAACAAGATTCTCAAACGTGAAAGACTATATATGTATAATATAAGTTGAGGGGAATATATATATAGTGTATATATTGCGAAAGAGGAAAAAATAAAAAGAAGAAAATAAAATGAGGGAGACAGTGCAACGCTTTGTATTATTGTACACACGGCGCTAAAGTCCTGAACATAAAAGCTCGTAAATACATATGGCAATGTGTGCTTCACTCACTTTTGCACGCTTGCGATTTCATCGAGAGCTTTCACTATGGATATGTACAATTGTTGTGTGCGTTTATGTGCAGTAGATTTATATATTAGACATGTGTTGGATATGGGACAGAATATAGTGAGGGTGTGTATAAGCTAGGATATAGTATAAAGTTGGCTGTTGTGTATGTGATGTGTGCTTGATAGGCTTTCGTTCGACGTCAAAGTTGAATATTGTGAGTATATTATATTTATATATTGAAACAGACGGAGAAAAAATGAAATAATAACAATAAAAGAATTAATAAAGAAAAAAAAAAAGGAAACAGAGAGTGAGAAAATCGAAAACACCATTATGTACATGTATTTGATCGAAGCATGTGATTGCAGGAGACAGAAACTCTATACCAGGTGCGGGTTATATTTACGTTTTATATCAAGATTTGAACCCGCATTGTTTTGCCACTGATATCAAGTTCAATTGAGAAAGTGTGTATAACTTTTGGTGGAAATGAATTAATATAAATATATGATAGAATAAATTTTTATTTCGATTAAGATTTATTGTTAGAGAGAGGATTAAATTGATTTATTAGTGGAATATATTTCTTGGGATTATTATGTATATTTTTTGAGGATAATGTATATATATTTGTTGTGTATTATTTTTCGTGATTTGTATGGCAAAGAAAAATTGTTAAGTGGTAAATTGTGTTTGAATTATACATTGAGAGAATTTTGAAAGGGCACTACTAATTTTTAGTTACGCTACTGATGAGAAGAGGGTGGGGCGCGGGTAGGGGAAGTGGGAATTACGGGGAACGTGCGTTTTACCCGAGGACGATCTCTCGTGGCCGCAGTCCGACCATGGTCGTAGATGTGGGAGCATCGTTATGGAATTTATGTGTGTTTTTATGTATAAGAGTGAATTATAAATCTGTTTATTCGCTATACTGTAAAAATTTCTCATTAATTTGAATAATAAACTGGAATATTTTATTAAATAAAAATTATTACACTATTAAATTCTGTTTATTTCCTTTTATTTTCGTTCAGTTTTCTTCAAAATAAATACATACATATATTTATATGTTCATGTAATAAATTTTTTTGTAAATTTATTGAACAGAAAAAAATCATTTTTCAACTATTGTTTTTTATTTTAAAGTTGTATGTACATATATGTTTTTTTTTTACACTCGATATCTCCTCTATAAATATCGTTTATAACTTGTGTGTCGACGCGACAAAGTGAACACATATACATGTATAAAATACATAAAAAGGAAGGGAAAACATACGGTTGACTTCTCAAGAGTGTGTGGTGTTGTTCAAGTGATTGATTTCAGTGTCAAATTGAAATACAAGTGAATAAATATAATTAAAGTGTTTGAAAATAAATTTGAAATCATTGAATGAATAAATAAATAAATAAATAAAATAAGTGTAATCAATGTTTGTTAATTTTTATTTATACCATCAACATTGCTAAATGCAATTGAATAAAAGTGTTGGAATTAAAGTGCCACAAGGAAAAATATATAAAAATTTGTGAATAGACATTTGTCAGTGTCATTAAAAATTTTATTTGTGGTGAAAGATAAATTATAAGAAAAAATATTGGATTAAGTTTAAAAGCGATTTTGGGTTGTGGATAAATAGAATATTGTGAGGTTTATTGTTTCTTGCAATATATTTGGGAAATTACATCGATCACAGTGGACGCCAGTGACGACAATTTGTATGATTGTACGCATGAGGGTCTCATGGCTACCGGATTGGTGAAGTGGTGGCGAGCAAGGTTTCTCGCGGGTTACAAACCCTTTTCTGGTAATACATCATGCATAAATTAATTAATTAATTATTTAATTGAACAATAATATCCTAAGTAGCATAGGAAAAGAAAAAGTTAATTATAATTTAAATCTCTTCTTCAAACATTGTAGTAATTTTATAATTTAACAATATCTTTTAAAGTCGTCACTAAATATTTTTTACTTTAAATTAATTTGCTTAATCAAATGTTAAGGTTTCAAAATAACATGTCGTTGGAACTTGGAAGTAAATTGATTGAGGAAATAAAAATTGTGGCATTCAGTAGGTAACAATTGACTTTAATCCATTGACGAATTTTTAATTTCATTTTTATCGATGGTGAAAAAATAATTCTTGGATATTGTTTTTAGTGTTATTTGTAATATTATTATTAATTTGTTTAGCGTTATGCTATTCAACTTCAATTGATTTCTGTACTCTTGACCCGAAAATAAATCGATTGGGGTCGCATGACGAATAAAGCAACTCCAAGCACACACATACATGCACTGAAATTATATTCATATATAAATACTTGCTGACGCCTCCGATTCCACTACTGAAATCTCTGATAAATTCTCGGCGAGCCATTCGTCAATTTTACATGCGTATACATTTAAATTATATATGTATATCTGTATGTATATATATATACATAAGCCCAAAAGTTGGTTTCATTTTATATGTACTTTTACCAATATCGATTTCGAGGAAAGTGGAGTATTCAAAAAAGGGAATGGAGGTGGGATGTATATTATATGACGTTACGTTATGTGTTCCGGATAGTCTTTCTCTAGGAATTTCATCTCACCGATCACCATCTGGCGGTTCTCTCAGGGCAATTTTTTATTTTTTATTTTATTTATTTTATTTTATTTTTTTTTCTCCACTCCTCTCTCCGGATGGCTTGAATGAGAATTTTTCAGTCTCGTTATATTTTATTTCGCCTTCTTTTATTATTATTATTCTTTCATTCTTGAATCGTCTTCTTTTCTATCATTGTGTGTCGGCAACGTTTCAAGAATATATATTCGTCTATCGTGAAGTATATAATCACTTAAATTTTTATCCGCAGCATTGTGTGAATTCATCATAATTAAAGCAAGCAAAAAATAATAACACACATAATACAAACAGTTGAACGACTTTAGTTTTCTCTGCTTCTTCTTCTTCATCATCATCATCATCGTCTTCTTCTTCTTTTATTTTTTCTTTTATGTCGTCATACAAACATTGAAGGGTGACTTTATACAAAGTAATGGGCCTCTTTCTCAATCGTTCGCGCAGTAATTGAGGGGTAAAATAAAGGGGTTACTCAGTGACAAAGATCCTTTTTACTTTCTCGGTCTCTTCTCTTGATTTTTTAACCCTCTGGTGAATTCATTAGCTCTAGGGGTTGCAGTCAAAGGGCGACGACGACGACGTTAACCTTTCTCTCATATACTTACTCACTTTTCACCCTTGGATATATATCTATATACACATAACTATTTTATTCCCTCTGTTTTATTTCATTTTTTTTTCCAAGCGGTTAAATTGCAAAAGTCTTTTTTGTATAAATACACTCCACAGGAGGTGGGTTATAGTTTCAAACTTCTTTCATCATCTTCCGTCATATATAAACAATTTATATATTCTCCTAGTTCTTTTTTTTTTTATTTTTCTTAACTCTTTTATTATATATCAACAATACACATACGTATATAAATTGAAACAATTGCATTTTCATTTTATTTTATTTTTTTTTCTACACTCTTCATCACTTAAAAAATTATTTCGCCTCTGTTGGCCCACATTATTTATTATTCTCACGAATTACAAACTATATATTTTTCTTGTTTTATTTTTTTTTCTTTCCTTCCTCTGATGTACGCATTTTATTTGCGAACTTCTTTGCGTGTATATATCACGTACACACACACGCTTTACATTTTGTTTGTCGCTCTTCTCAGTTCCTTTTACTTCTTCCGTTCTAACAACCACATGTGTTATTTTATTCGTGACATTCCCCTTACAGTCGTTTATGCATATATATTCTCCCTATATACTCGACATTCCGGCTAGTCAATGAACCGTGTGTGCTTACTTCCGCAGTTGCGATGTTGTGAGTATATAAATATGTAGCATGCATATCCATATATCACTTATGTGTTATCTCGAATTGCGTATAACAAAACATAGCAGACGTGGTAATATTCATTAATGCATATAAATGTGCGTGCATATCACTAATAAATGACAAATATAAATTTAAAAAAATTTATATGTATAGGTATGTATACGAAAATAAATAATAGCGCATACAGATGCGAAAAAAAATAAATGATAATAATGAAACAAATAAATAAATGAATGAAATTTAAAAAAAAAATAATACTAAGGGGCAACGAAATCCTGTAGCATGACAAGCAGAATTGGTCGTAATTAACTGAAATTCTTGGAATAGTGCGGCGACTGGAAGGTGAGCTTCTGGGGTACGCAACCTCGTGCAAGAGAATCCTCTCCACAAAATTCCGGTCCCTTTCAAAATGGTCCGGCAAACAAGCCGCGACCACTCGCCGACTGTCGCCGCACCTTTTTTTTTTTCTTACCTTCTTCCTTCTCTTATTCTTATGTGTATTTGTATTTTAACCATCGCTCTTTATCCAACTCATACACGAAAATATATATACAAACATATACACACAGACGTAAACGCATTATTATATTGTGTATATATATGGCATTTCATTTCTCCCTCATCACACGCCATCAGCCCTCAGTACACATTTGGATTTCGTTTCAGTTCTCTATATACTACCATAAATCCCCTAAGGGTCGTTTTCGGCATGTACACAAAGCATCCAATGCACACGCGATCTCTAACGAGGAAAACTTATATTCTCCCCCTCGAATAATGGCCGAACTGTTTTTTTCCCCCTTGGCATATTTTTTTTTCTCCTTGTCTCTTCAATATATTCATCAATATAATTCTTCTCTCTCGCGTTTCCCTTTCTTCCCCATCTCAATACATATGTATATATATACGTTGAGACTCGATGGTTCGATCAGGCGGTGCATTGTCCGCCGCAGGCGATCTCTTTCTCTCTTTTTCCAACGTTCTTTCGCTCGATTGGAAATGCCATCCCAACGGAAAAGAGAAAATAGATATACGTACACCCGAGAGGGGGAAAAAAAAGGATCAAGGGGAGTCGAGATACAGTGAAAAGCGACTCTGTGTGTGGCTCGCACGCTCAAGCGGAATCGTTCAAAGAAAAAAATACACCAAGATGTATACATACATATGTATGTATAATATATATGTATATATTAAGCAAGTGTGAAGATATGAAGAAGGAAGAAAAAAGGAATTTTTTAATACTATTCAGTCTTTTTTTTTTCTCACTCTGTGATATACTACAGCTACCGTATTATAAGTTATATTATTCCTGTCAATTAATTTCTTCAGTCAATTAATCAAAACATTTTTCATTTCACGCCTGGAGTTTTGCGGGTCAGACTTGCGTTGATGATTAATTGATATTTTTTGTTTATCTCGAGTTCTACGGATTTATGAATAAATAAAAAATGTCGTGGAATTATATACGGAAGAGGTAAAAGGGAAGTGAAAAATAATATTGATAATAATAAACAGAGCGCGTAAATATATAGGTATATAATGATGATGAGAGTGTGAGCGAAATGAGAAAAAATAAAAGAGAGATGTGTGGAATATAGTGAGAGAGATGATGAAGGTTGAAGCGAGCAAAGAAGAAAGGAAAACGAGTAGAAAAAAAATTTGTATATATATAAGAGAAAAAAAAAAGATATAGACAGTACACGCGGGTACGTGGTAGAGGCGGACTGAAGCGAAGTGGAATAAGAAGGAAAAGAGATAGGCGTTTGGTCGGGTCTCTCTTCCTGGAAGCCAACAATAATAGCGGCCTCAAGAGAAGAGTGTTGCCTTCGGTTGACGACCGTATACGTTGGTTCATGGTGCCTTTGCTTCTCGGAAAATACCTAGGATCGTTCGTTCACGATGTTAAATTTCTTTAGATCCATCATCAAATTGTAAAACGATATATACTGCATACATACACATACACGTATTTTACATACGCAGATTTATTTATATTTATTCATTCATATATGTATATCCTTTCATTCTTTTATTTCTTTGCCATTTTATCGCCAACTCTTCTGTATGTATAATTGTGATTGATTTAAAAAAAAAAAAATTTTTTTCCCCCTTTTTCATTATACTCCAATTTCACATTCACGTAAACGAAAATAAAAAATAAATACGCATCCTATCGGTTTTGCCTTGAACCACTAGCATTGTTGTGGCTTATGTAACATATAACCGAACACTATACATATTATTCTATACCAGCACAATCCGAGTTCATCGTCGTCTCCTATATATCATTGTAAAATGTCTTTTTAAAAGAGTATATTTATATATCCATGAGTGTATATATATTATTTATATAAAACGTATAAGTCAATGCACTTCCTCGTGTATATTGCTTTTGTCCGTTAGAATTTATTTCTCTGGAAAACATGAAACAACTTACGAGCATTATATCTCTTGGAGATGGAACGTGTTCGTGTTTTTCTGTTGGCCACTCTCGGTTGAGTCTTTCCTTTCTTGTGGTCTCTTTCTCTATAATATTTCTCTCTTATTTTCACTCACTCTATCTATCTCATATATATATATTGGTATCCCGCTGTGTTACTCGTCTGACTCTCTAGAATATATTTCTTCTCGACGTGTAGAATGTATATATGCATCTATGTGTTATACCTATGTATATATATCCACTCATATAATGTGTATGCCGCAGTTTTGTGATACGTAAAGTCACTGATGAATTTGCGTGACGTATGAAGAAAACCCATCTTGCGTAAATATATATTTCAATAATAAACAAGAGATGTATATAACGCAACAAGATTTTTTATTGGCTCTTGCCTGTTTTGTAATATTTATAATTATATATATTTAATTATTACAAGACATGTCGGATGGTTATTTGAAATGTATGAATAAAATATATTGATTGATGTTATTATTTTTTTTTATTTTAATTAAATTATCGGAGATTGGTGTAGTAAAATGCAGGATGCAATGAACAATTATACGATAATATATGTTGATGAGAGCAGAAAAAATAATGAGAGTAGAGTATTACAGGTATATATACGTGTATCTAATTATTAAAATAAATGAGAAAAAGAATAAAGAATTTATAGCGACGGTTTAGAAGACCGGTAATATGTGTATATATATATTACACTGAAGCTCAGCTCTTCTTTTCAGCATCTGCTCAGGGTGCGCGCGGTCAACATGAAAGGCTTCGAGGAAAAATTTTTCGAAGAGAAATATAATATAATGCGCCGTATACGCACTCATCCAAAGCGACAGAGAAAAGAGAGGCCATCGCGCCTGTATAATGCGTGATTAACCGAGACTATAGTAAATAACCGAGACGAGCGGTAAATGTCTCGAGTGTCTGCCTTGACGAATCCGCATTACTCCTTCCTTTCTTCCTCTTATCTTTTCCTTATATTATTTTCTTCTTCGTTTTTATCTTTTCATTTCTTCCTTTCTTTTTTTTTTTCTTCATTATTATTTCACACGAGCGGCCGGTTTTGGTTGGATAAAAATATAATGTCATGATGAAAGGGATCGAGATGAACTAATGGATTTAATGATAATAAAATTGCAGTTGTCGGTGGCATAGCAGAGGGAAGCGATTCTGAAGAATTATTGGCGGCGGCCGTCGCGACGCCATGCAATGGCTCACCATTACCACCAGCTACATCATCACCACTTATACCGGAAACATCAACTTTAACAGGTCACAGTCCAGTTCCATCGCCATTACCAACAACACAACCATCAGCAACACTTAATGTCGATGAACAAACGTTACCCATTCCTACAACACGACAGCTCAGCTTTGAGGTAAAAATGATTTATATTGCACACGTTTTTCAAATGAAATACATGTAGAAATAGTTTCTTTTGAGTTTTAAATGTATTTTTAAAATATGTCCCATCGCGTCATGGATAAATGGGTTTGGCCATTTCACTAGAAATATATCAATGAAATAAATATATACATAGCTTTTCTATTTTGTCTTATTCATTTTGTTCTTTATTGTTGCTTTTCCAGGAGTTTGAGTGTGACGTGTCTGTGGCAGAAGGCAATAGACGAAGACAAGAATTTTCATTTACCCTCTATGACTTTGATGGACATGGCAAGATAACCAAGGACGACATTGCCGGTTTAGTCACGACCATTTACGATACATTAGGCGCTTCAATTCAGGTACCGCCTTGCGGTAGTAAAACGATAAAAGTTAAACTTACCGTATCACCTGACAAGAGCATTGGCCAAGTTGATACTCCCGTTATTACTGCAAAAACTACTACAAATAATCTACCCCAAGCAACAACTACCACTAACAATGACGCAAATATTTCTTCATGCTGTCATGTCAAAGCCATCAATTCGTGTAGTCACGCAACGCACGCAAATCGACGTGGAATACCAAGAAGACGACGCGTATTGCGAACACGAGCTGAGGTATAAATTTATATTTATACACCATGCAAATATATTCAATATGTATATTATTTTGTATTTTTTTTTATATTATTTTTTAATTGTAATTTATTTATTTTATTAGCCTGAGAGAATTAATGAATCACACAGTGACGAAGATGCTGATAATGTTCCGGTAAATCCATTGAAACAGGAAGAATTAAGAAGACGAGTTGGACCAGTGCCGCATTTACCATCGGCTTATACTAATAGTTCTGAGGGTGATGTTAGTGATGACAGTGATCCGTCGCCGACAGTCACCCCATTAACACCATTAGTTGCTAATCATCGTAAACGAAGTGGATCAATGCAGCGGCAACAATTGCTCGAAATAATTCAGGCCAATATGGAGAAGAATAATCTCAGTTTTCATGCATCAAGGTTAGAAAAATATAAATAATTAATTTTATATAAAAATGTCACTTGAAAATATTATTCTTTGCAATCGTTATGAATTATTATAAGAATCTATAAATGTAAAAAAAAATTACATAAATTAATTATACAGTTTATTGAAATAATTCTTAATGCAATGTAGAATCATTCAAGTATTTGAATAATTATTCTAGATATGAATTTATTTAATTTTTCATCAACTATTTAAATTTATTCTGCATTTAATAATTTTAATGATGAAACTAAATAATATATTTGTGTATGTTATTATTGTTGGAAAATATTATTCAATTAATATGACGGAGGATTATTATTATTTCTTTTTATATTCACAGGAAACGACATCAAAGCGAACATCTCCGCATTCCTCTTCAACGTCAGTACACAAACGAATCAACGAGCAGTCCACCCTATGTACAGAAGAGTAGACCACCGTCTGTGAGTCGTCAACTTCCAGCCTATCACAAACCGGTTCGAGAATATTCACATCACGCAACGTCTCTTTCTAAATTACCCGCTAAAGGTCGTGGAAATTTGCGAAAAGTACGAAATCACAATCAACATAATAATAGTAATGAACAACAATGTAATGTTGATATAACGCCAATTACAAATAAACAAGTTCGTAATAATCTTCAGTCATCATCGCCAATTGTCACACAAAATATTTTAAATCTCGAATCAATGCATAATAATCATGGTAATATTATTAATAATCAACGTAATGACGCGCAATATATTCAATCGCAGCAAACACAAAGTAAAGCGAGCAAAAAACATCAATTGAAACATGCGACACGCGAACAAGATCAAGCTCGCGCAATGGCACAAGTTGTGCGTTGGTTAGAACGAGAATTTACACAAAACGCAGCTGCATCAACAACTGCCAGTGGTCGAAAACACGTTCATGAACATATACACCATCATTATCATCATTATAATACTGAGGCGATTGTTTGAAATTAATTACCTCGTGTTTATTATTTTATTTTTTTACCGAATAAACGAGAAATGTTACCGAAAAATTATTGTGAAATAAAATATGGAATGTTCAATCAAAATTAGACTGAAGAATTCCGGGTTTGTAGGAAGGAAAAATCTTTGACAAATGTTTATGACAATTATAAAGATGATGCATTGAAAATCAATTTTGATTTTAGATTGAATTGACTGAAACTGTTTTTTAACGTTTCTTCTTTTTTGTAAGAAAAAAAAAATGCCAAATTGTGGTATAAACTTGACAATACTATAGGAATAAAATTTTGCCGAGCAAAATTTCTTAATTTATGTATGAGTGAATTTGTTAAGGAGAAAAAACAGAGAGTGAAAAAAAAAAATACTCTGAAAATGAATAATCATAGATAATTTTTTGATTTTTTTTTTTTTAAATAAAATGATTATGTGCGTTGACAGAAGACAGCTAAATTAACTGCAAATTAACTTGTGAAATGACAGAAAAAAAATGGCTGTTTGATATTTTGTCATTTCGTCGTTCAATATTATGACAATATTTTTCTATTAGTCTCAAAACAGAGTATTAATAAATATATTTAGTTATAATAAAATATAATATAGATTGTCGATTAATAAAATAATGAAACAAAAAATAGTAATAAAAATAAAATAATAATAGTTGATAATAAACGGAAAAAAAAGAAAGATATTATTATATTATAAATCAAGTCCTGGCAACTCTTTTTTCACTGTATTACCAGGGCATGTAATTTTGTATTCAACTTTGTAATCGCTGTATATATTTTGTGTAATGTTCTTTTTTCTATCGATATTTATTAAAACACTTTTTTATACTATATCTATTGCGTTGTCAATCAATATTCCTTAACTACAAATCCTTTTTTTTTTTCTTTTTTCAATCAGGCAATGACGAATAATTTTCATTTTCTTTTCCTCGATATAAGAAACAAACAATACGCTTCATTCACTCATTTATCCATTCAATAAGTTTTTACAAATTTTATAATTTTTTTTTCTTTTCTGGTTGTTGGCATATTGCCTAATACAGTGTGCAAATATAATTGATATTTGTTTTTATTTTGTGTGGGCCGCATTTAAAGAATTCAACTCATTTTAATTATCTAATATCATAATTATATTATAATTATAACTTTAAATACAAGATGATTCGAAGCCTGTGTTGTGTGTATGTCAAGGGCACTCTGAGTTATTACGTAAATAATTTTAAAATAGCGTGAATGAAAATAAATCAAATAAAAAAAAACACTTTTCATGTACGCTTATTAATAATATCAAGAGTTATTGCATAAAGAATTATAATTAAAATAAAAATGTTATGTTATGGAAGCTTTTTACACGCTTAAGTCGAAGTTATTTATTGAATTGAAAAAACAAAAAAAAGTATTAAATTGTAGGCGAGATTATTTTCAACAAAAGAAAAAGAAAAGAAGTCTACTTAGAATGGATTACATCAATGGCTTTAATTCAAGCAATTAGCTCTACTTTCAAATATATCTATTTATAAAATACAAATAATAGGTTAAAGAATTAGATCACGCACTTGTTTTTTCATATATAGCATCTCAAATGCTCTTTTTTTTTCTTCCAGAATATCCAATAGCAATAATAGACTGCGGTCATAATCTTCTTCAGTATTATTACTTCCAATAAAATTCGATTTGACATTGTTTTTACTTATTTTTTTTT
>JAQQBR010000003.1:3606160-3622836 GCA_030347285.1 Microctonus hyperodae | reverse complement strand
ATTTGTTATTCAGATTACAGTTGAAAACTGACAAAATTTTATCGGTTAAAATATATTCATACTTTTTCTTTCTTTTACTCATCATTTACAATTGAATTTTAATCGTTCGTTTTGAAATTAAGAATAAAGTTCGAAGTAAATACTTAAATGAATAGGAAAATTGTTTATAAAGTGGGTGCGAGTGCGAAGTGGAATTATGAAAGAAAAAAAAAAAATATTAATAAATAACGCAGTGCACGCTTGGCGTTGTTACACGCAGTATTGTTGTGAATTGTTTCTTATTTTTTCGTGCATAAATTTTTTTTTTACATTGCATTGTACAGTCGATTTTTTTTTTAATTTGTGTGCGTTGTAGTGGCATGTGTAGTTGGTGGGTCTTTTTTTTTACATTTTTTTTCCAATAACTTAAGTAGAAAATACGAAAAAAAAAAAAAGGAGAAACAACAAATGAGAACTCATCAAATAATTTAATAATTTTTTTTTTAATTTACTTCTCAAATTGATTTAAGAAAAAAAAAGTGACATTGTCCCATTGGTGACGTACGTGTGCAATTTCTTCTCTTTATTCTATCCAGTGTGTGTCGTGCATACATTATAAACATATATATATATTTATCCATAAAAATATTTTTCATCTATATAATTTTCTATTCATATTCAATTGACGAAAACGCGACATTATGTGAGAAAAAAATTTTAAGAGAGCGAAAAATCATTAATGCAACGACGATACTCGTAATATTATTCCTCTTTGCTTCCCCTCGTTCAATAAACAAAGTACAAAATAATCTCGATTTAAAAAGCGAAAAAAAAAATATGAAATCTGCAATTATAAACATTACTTATTTTTTTAATTTTTTTTCACGAAGAAATGAAAGAAAAAAAAAATAGTAACATGGATGATTAATTATTCATCTTTGATTTTATATTGTATCACACGTGTACATATGTACTGTAAAATACTGTGATAATATTTATACATTTGCGATTATATAAACGATTCCTTTTAACAATACAACCGTAAGATTGGTTATAAAAAGAAAAACAAATGGCTTTTTTTAGAATTTTCATCTGATTTAGATTTAAATGAAACAATAGAAAAATAAATTTTTTCTTTTAAATTAATTATCAATAATAATAGTATATAATAATTATTATTAGTATAAGGTAGGTATTAGATATATAAATGCTTTTGTTTTTGTTTTTGTTTTTATTTCTTCTCTATCATTATTTCATTTGTTTGTTTGTATATTATTTTATACAATCGCTTGGACAATGTGGCATTATTTTATTATTTTTTCTTGTATCACGCCTGATGGATTTATTTATTTATTTATTTTTTTTTGAGTGAACTATTTTGCGTGCAGGCTAATTAATTTATATCTATGCATACATATATATTCATATATCAATATCCCATATGTATATAAACACATACATATTTTTTTTTATATATAATCATCACACACAAATTTTCCAATATTATTCCTTCCCTCAATTGTGGATTCGAAAAGGTAGGTATTTGCTTAATTATCCTTAAGCTTTATAGTCTAATTGCTCTTAGATCTTACGCAATATTTACGCTATTTATACAATACTTTGCCTGTGTGTATGTGTGTTAATTATTTTTTTTTTTACATTTATTTATTTTCCACGACACGTATCAGATTCGTCATATTAAGACTTGTAATGTCGTCACATTTTTCCACGGGGAAAAGGGCAAAAAAAATGTTTTTTTTTTTATTATTTATTTCATCATTTATTTATATACATAGAAAAATAAATGCAATACACAATTCAAGACTGCGTATGGCTAAAAAGTCGTTATGTACTCACTCTGATGATTGCTAAACTCGCACTCGACCTGGAATTACATTACATTTATATTTATATAAATTACAAACATTCACACAATCACCGCAAAGTGGTATATTATAACGATTTTGATGTGGTTAACAAACAATTAGTGGTAAACGTGATAAAAGAGTACAATTATACTGTAGTTGAAAAAATATTCTAAGCTTAAAAAAATAAATATTAGGTCAATCGGAAAGTAATGTTCTGAGTATATTGTTAATTTCATCGTGGTTAAAAAATAATAATATATTTTTCAATCCTGCATGAAAAATTTGCGGATTACATTGCAAAAGATTATTGATAACAAAGATGATTACATCATTGATTGAAAATAAAAACTTGGAAAAATTTTATCTCTTTGAATTCAACGACATATTACTTTCCGATTGACTTAATATATTTTTATTCAGATCATCAATAATAAATAATAAAAAAAAAAAATCTAATAGTTTTATTTATAAATAAAATAAATCAGGAAATTCAAATTCAAAATGATTGGATTTAAAGTATATAAATATGTAAAGAGGAAGTATCGGAGAAAAAAATAAATAAAAAATGTGACACTTTCGATTGAATTAAGAATTAACGAGTTAACGAGCTGGTACTAGTAGTTGTATTATATATTTGTTGCCGCGCATCAGGGAAGAAAACAACCGCAAAAGACACACTACCTACAGTGTATTATCCATTGGGAAGGTGCAGCCAGGTGTGCACCATGCTTATATGCTTTTATATGTATACAATAATACAACCAAGTTGGACGCGTAAGGAAGGTGGAAAGCAAACGCCATATACGGTCACCTTTGTCAAAGCCGGCTTGTTGCCATATAGAGGCAATGTATGTTTCTGCGGCGATGCCCCAGACACTCTTATATAGGAGTGACTTGCGAGTTGGGAATGCTGCTTATTTTTTCATTTTGTTTTTTTTTTCTACTTTGCTCGCGCAACTTCCACCCAGCCACCGTTTGTCTATACTCCTCAATGCAAACTTGCACTCGCTCACCCCAATAAAACTGTCAATGTATACTGCAATCAGTTAGATAAAAAAAATATTAATAATATTTATATTGTTAATATTCATGGAGGAAATTAATTCCAACGAGGAAGACGAATTAATTCATCATCAAAGGATTTTATGGGAGCTTTATAAATTAAAGATTTTTAATTCTTTCAATGAATAAAAAAAATTTTCTGTTATTCAATTTTTTTATTTGTATCATTCGCATATTAAATAATTTATAGGATCAAAAAATAATTGAGGAGAGTTTTTGAAGTGTGCTTTTTTCTTTATTTGTAATATATATATAAATATTTAATTTTTTTTTGCGTTCTTTGCTTCTGTGTTTCTGTCTCATTTCGTTTATTGATATCCCAGACCGCACATACTCGTTATTTATGAGCTTATATGTATATATATACATTTATATATCTTTATGTCTCGTCAGAAAATATGGCACGCTTTTTTTTTTTAATTTTCTTTTGTCCTTCAATGCGACGTGAGTTGTCCTGATGTGATGCATGCTTGTGTGACGTGTTTTCGACAGCTTTTTTCACGCATACATTCAAGCAGTACTATACATGGATATAAATATACATACTTGGCAGATTTTTAGTATGATAAATTGGTGGTATGACCATTCACAGTGTGTGCAATAAATCGATCAATTATTTGTATATTTCCATCCAATATATTTTATCAAGATCAAATAAAATGAAAGAAAATAAAAATACGAGGAAGAAGAAGGAATATAAATAAATGCTATAAAATAAAATAGCCATGAAATATTTTTTTTATTTTCTTCTTTTCGCCTTATTTCACTTTATCAATAAATCAATTTAATACGAATATAGGATTAAAGAATAATAATAAATATTTAGCTACAAATTATATAATAATGAAGATGAAAATAGATAAGACATTAGAATAATTATATATAATATTTATTTATGATTTATTGTGAATAATAACAGGTGAATGAAAGGTAGAAATAAGGGGGTTGTATATTACTTACGGAAATGGCGCTTTTCATTTGTAAGGGGTTATAGTCCTCGGCATAATCAGCCGTGCGTAAGCTCATGATAATTATATTATTTTTTTTAATTTTATACAATATAATAAATATATAAATATTGTATACGCACACATATAATACATAAAGTATAGAGATAAATAATATTTATATGTATTATATGTGTATGCCGATGCGTTGGGTCGAGCGCATGGATGACCTTATAAGGAGCGAGCAAGGATGCATCTCCTCTCCCCGCTGTAGGTTACGCGTGCACGTATTTTATATACGCACGTATCCGGGGGGACTCATTTGACCGATCGGTTCGTCAATTGCAGTTCGCGAAAGTCACATTTTTTTTTTAAAGATTAAAAAAACTCGCAACACGCGCAGTATAAATATATGTATCATGATATACTTATATCTATATAATGTATATATGTATTGAAAATTATTGGGAGAGGAATATATATTATTAAATATTAGTATTGTTTTATAAATAATATGTTTATATAGGTATTATTTATTGATAATGAGATGTCACTATTGTATTATATAAATTTTGAAAAGGCAGATTAAAATTTTTATTGTCGGATTTTTTTTTTTTTTTATTTATAATGTTTGATATATGTATTTATGGTTTGGGGGTGGTTTGTTGATTTGTTTTATTTTGTGAATTAACGGGGGTTGTTTGAATTAGTAGATAATAAATTTTGTTTAATGTATTAAATTTATGTATTGAATTTTTTTTTTTTATTATTTAAATTGATGAATGGAAATAAATTGCTGGGATTTTTTTACAGGAGGAAGGAGCATCTCCTAGGTCTGATATATGTGCCAATGAGAGTGAGGGTGAAAGTAGCGATGGTGAAACACCGGAGTCGAAGCATTCAGTGAAAAATCACACAGGTAAAAATTAAAATTGAAAATAATATACACGAATTTTTAATTAATATTATGTAATAATACTTAATTATCTAATATAACTATTTTCATTTATATTTTTATATCCACAGCAGCTATAAATTCTACAACAATTTTATATCAAACACAAGCATTCCGATTGATGGAGAGTGGTTACATTCCAAAGATTCGTGGTTAAATGTATTAACGAAAAAAGAAAAAAAAAAAAGTAATAAAAAAAATTGTTTGACATGACACGTGCGAGACCACCCGTATGCCATATATATTTGTGCCATACGTGGAATGAACTAATTGGTCCCATATATACATATATTGGTTACCGTCTCTCGCACTTATAATTTTTCTTTAATATATATTTATTATTATACATATTATTACATACATCCAAGTATCATTCTCATATAATTGTTTATGGCATTTATGAGCGAATGAATTAACAAAATCAACGTTGATAAAATATAAATTGTATGTACCTAATACCTATGTGTAATGAATTTAGAATAATATTGTGTATGGAATTAAATGTGGTTGCGGGATAATAAAAGTATGTGTGGCAAACGAGCGCGGCAAGATATATAATGCGTTTATATACACGCGCGCGGCCGTGGAAAATCGTTAGAGTATACGCGGCCGGGGGTACTTAGAATGCGAAAAACGTGCGAGCGATGACGGGGTTGTCCGTGTAGGGGAGTCGCAGTAAGGAGTCGTACAGTTCAACGATGACCAAACTAAGACGACAACGCGATGCCTAACTGGGAAGTAGGATCCGGTCGAAAGCCGCGTTCGATGCAGGTGTACACATAAATATCGATGCTAATATAACAACCGATGGATCCCGGCCACGCCGCGAGTTCCAGAGGCAATGAACACGTTCGGTTATCTTTAACTGTCTGGTACGCCATGTTCATTTTATTGCAATGCCACTTTTTCATCTTGCAATCAAATACCACAGTGACTTTTCTTCTCTCTTTTATATATTTATATATATATTATGTACAATTAAAGTATAGAGTTGATGGATATTTTTATTCTCGAGTGTATTATATTCATTTACAGATCAATTAATTTTATGATATTGCAAAATTTATTTATTTGTTTTATTGTTTTTTTTTTTCAGGATCAGTGCCTTCCTTTTCAGCAGGAATTATGTACCAAATGCCGCAGAGTGTTATGTATTCACCAGGTTCTGGTGTGCTTGTTAGCATCGGACAAAATGGTCAACCAGTTCAAATTTCCCAAGACGGAAGTGAGTGTTCGTTTGTATATATTATTATATGTATTATTATTGTGTATATTTATTTTTATTGACCTTTTTACGTGTTAGCACGTACAATTTAATGTACGCCGGAAGTCCTTATATTCATATTTTTCACTTGTGAATTATAATTCAATCTGGGTGTATTGTAACTATGAACACCCATTTGTACATTAATGATAAAAGAATGAAAAAAAAAAAAGAAATGGGCGTGTGGAATAAAAAAAATTTTCCCTCGGACTATTCTCAGACATCCTATGGGAATTTATTTATATTATTTTACATTTACCATTTTAAGTTATGAGTTATAAGAATTGCGGGCGTGTCATTATTTTCCTTTTTCAGACACATTTTCCTTTTGTTTTATTTATTTTCGAATAATTCACTGCTCTAATTATAATATTAACATTTTTGTGTGAACCTTTTAATTATCTTTAATGTTAGTGAGTTATTGAATTAAATTTTATTTAGTTTTAAAATACACTTTTTATAAAAGTTTTTTAAATATACTTTTTTTTTAGATACATCTACGATGAATTCGGGACAATCTAATCAACCATTCATCACGATTCCATTGAATGTTGCAATGAGTGCAGCTGGATTGTCATTGCCAGTTACGTCTAAGGGTTTGTCACCACCGTGCTCGATAGCATCGACAGGAATAAATTCAGATATGCCTTCTGATCTCAGTAAAGATCGAAAATGATAATAATTGTATTTATTTTTTTGTATGAATTACACATACAGTTATTGTTAAAATGGCATATGATAGAATTGAACGTACGTATATGTATGTATAGATACATACATAAGAAGAAAGAAACAAAAATCATCAATTTATATTGAATGTAAAGAATTATAATAAGAGAAAGAACAAACAAATTTTGATGCCTTTTACGCTCGATAACATTTTTATGGAAAAAAAAAATGAAATGGAAAATTTTAATAGTGGTTTCATTTTTTATTTGTTTTTTTTTTTAAATTGTTGAAGCATTTGGCAAATGTATGTTCTGAAGCTTTTTGAACTTGTTGGATATTTTTCGATAACATTTCTATTATTATGTAAAGAGTACTATCATTCTTATATACACACACACATAATGTATAAACTCTTCTTCAGTCGTTGTCTTCCTCAATGTGATTGAAGTTATAAAAATACAATTTTATTAATGTGACCAACGTGGAGGGTTATATTTTTCTAGAAAAAAATTTATTAAAATTTGGATGTGAAAGATTAAAAAAGAAAAATTTATTTAATCTAGTCACTTTTTTAGTTAGTGAAATTTTATTAAATATAATAATTTTTTTTTCTCTTTTTTATAATCTCAATAGAATTTACGCAATAATTTTCACGATTTATATAGCTAAATAAATGAAATGCATTTCTTCGGTTTTACTCAAATATCTCTCATCAATTATAATTATTACAATTAAATGAATGATTATAAATATTAGCAACTGTTTGATATTGTATTTTAATATTTTAAATGTAACATACATACATACATACATACTTAAATAAATATGTATGTAATATATATTATATATACATATATTTTTTTCCAATTCTGACAAACAGATATTTATAAGACAACATTTTTTGCCTTATATAATGCTAGTGAAATTGCGTATTAACGTATTGTCTGTACATATTACATGTAATTAAATACACGTATAGTACTAAGAACAAAAATTTCTCAAATACAATAAATTGATTAATCAATTTTGATTTTATTTGTGGTAAGCAAATGTCGCGAAAAAAAATAATTTTAAAAATAGGATCAAACAAATATTTACAGAATATGTGACACAAACGTATATATTTCATATATACATACATACATATTATCAACTTTTTTATTAATTGAAAAAAAATCTTTGAGAAAGAGATGAATTTTGCAGTTTGAATGTTTGTATAACATGTTGCAGATGGATGAAAATATATAATGCGCCTATCACTATGTCTTTTTTAGTTTCTTTTTATTCAATCTAATAATATATTTCAATAATATTATTACGATTATTTATTTATTTGTAATTAAAATTATCGAAATATGTGTTTTAACGAGAATCATATTCTATCGATATTTGAAAAATTTCGCGGTTAGATTGCGAAGCAATATGGCCACCATTTTTCTCACCAAGAGTTTATGAACGCACACCAAAATAGCAGTTGGTAACAGTCAAACGTAAAATCCGGTGCATTTATGAACGTAGCCATATCAATATTTTTGAATTAAAACCGTTGAGTTCGTTAGGAATTTGAAGAAAATCATGTAAGTTCATTCATTCACATGGCGTCGAAACCTTCAGTTTGTGTTGTTTAATTTCTGCAATTTATTTTTTAGTACCTTGACTATTTAACTCTAAAAATATTAATTTTATACATGATTGAGTAATGTGGTTTTGATCGTTTATTATATATTCACATATTAAATTAATGATCCACATAAATTTTACGTCAAAGACGAAAAAGGTACTGAATGAAAATATCAAAGAATAAGCCTCAGCCACCAACAATTTTGGTATTGGGACCATTTTAACAACAATTATCGTCTGGTTATTAAATATGTTAAAAATTCATTAAATTTGTTCAATTTATTATAAAAAATTTAATAACCACGATGTATTTCCAAGTAAGTTCCATTTAATTTGTTTTGCATTTTTTTTTTTCATTTTATCGTAAACTTAAATATTATTGATGTAATATATGTGAATATTAATTATATTTGATGAGTGATGTTATTTTGACTGTTTGTTGTTAATATATTCACTTATTAAATTAACGCATTCGTTTAGAATTTTTTTTTTTTTCATTTTGTCGTAAACTTAAATATTATTGATGGTAATATATATGAATATTAATTATATTTGATGAGTTATGTTATTTTGACTGTTTATTGTAAATATATTCACTTATCAAATAAATGTTTCAGATAAATGTTACGCCAAAGGCAAAAGCAGCGCCGAAAATATCCATCGATAAACCTGAGCCACCAGCAATTTTAGTATTAGGACCATTTCAACCACAAGCACGCCTAAAATTTGAAACTAATCTACATGCAAAAGTTTCCACGGAATTAATAATAAAAAATCCTTCCAATCGTGTTTCACGTGTTAGTATACGTTATTTAATTCTACTTCCAATTTATAATTATTGCATATATAATATTTATTAATTTTGGAGTATTTTCTAAAATTTATTTTAGATTACTATCACCAAACACCCACCGGATGAACGTTGTATTTCTTTTAGTTATTCAGATATAACTATTGGTCCTAACAGTGAATCTACTTTAACATTGGTCTGGACACCGAATACAGTTGGTTCATGGAGAGACACTTTACAGTTTACTGACAATCGGCGGATAAAGTATGATGTGGCTTTAACATTTATCTGTAATGAAGTGCAAAAAGGTGGGACCAAATGTATAATTCGTAATCGTGTGTTAACTCAATCTAATGAAATATGTAATGTAAATGTTGAGTCTAAAAAGGTTTTGGAGCCAGTAAATGTTGCAATGAATGAACTAAATAAGAATCAAAAGTTGAATGTTGACAGTGAAAATAAGGAGAATTCAAATACTATAAGTAATAATATTATGAAATGTGATAATGTGAAAACTCCACCAAGACAAATTCATACAGTTGATCCAAAAACTTTCACGGTTATTAATTTTAATTTGTCAGATTATCAATTAACTCCTTTAAATCCACGTCATAATGCGAAACCGATACAAGTACCAGAGATTAAAATTATTGATGCGACAGCACATTGTTCAATGGAATATGATGTTGAGCAATCAAGTAATATATTGGAAATGTGTGGTTCAACAGTGGAAAGAAAAAGTGAAACAGATTTTATGCCTGCTGATGGATCATTATCACCAAAAAACATTGAAAATAGACCACTATTACGACGGGAAACTTATTTTAATCCAAAGCCGAAATTCGCCAAACATATGACTTCAATCGATGAAAATTTTGATGATTCACTGACACCAGAATTATTTACAACAGCAAGAGAAACCATTCCCGAAGAAGATTTTTCAATGGTATTAAATGATATGGTCAATTTTACAACTCCAGTGAAAAATATTTCACCGGCAGCATGCTCAACTGGTCATAAAAGTGACACCGCATGCCAACAATTTTCCGGAGAAAATTCTCCATCAATTGGTACCAATACTACTTTTGATGTAGTTATGAATACCTCAGAAAAGTCAAGTAATGATTGTGGTGCAAATAAATCACCAAAATCAACTCAAGTTCCAGGATTGATTCGACCAAGCTGACTTACGTCAATATTTTCAAACATGTCTCCAAATGCACTATTTTCGGCAATTCCAAACGCAAACTCATCATTATCGCCCGAATCCACTTTGGATCATCGACGAATCAGTGTACGTTCTGATGATCCTTCATCAGTGAAAACTGTTTTAGAAGCTGACTTATGGGCTACCGATGCTAATCCTCAACAGGTGTTATCATTTGTGAGTCCTCCAGAAAATATTAATGATTCGATGGATATGATTACTGAAGAAACAACTGTGACAGTTACAAAGAAAGTGACCATTAAGCCCAGCCAGAAAAATTTTGATAAATACGTTACTACATTGAGAAAGTCTTCAAAATTTTGTGTTCAAATATCGCCGCCAAAAAGAACATTTACCAAGACAAAACCCGCTGAAACAACTAAAAAAATATCACCAATAAAACATAATAAAATAACGAAAGACAAGAGTTCGGCGCAATATAATTTAGCGTTACGAAAAAAAATTCAGGCTTCCAATACATCAACGAAACAATGCATCAATTCATCAATTTCAGGTGTTAGAGTTGCCAAATTGAATGTAACAAATTTGGGTGTTGCATCAGCAATAAATAAATCCACTAATATCATTAGGACCGCCACTACTACTTCAACATCAGGGAAACATTCTGAACGTCACAAGGGTATTAAATTGTTGGATTCTGATGGTGCGATTTCAAATATTCGTAATCGTGATCCATTTGCTGCTACAATGACGCAAGATCCATTTCTCAGTCATAGTTTATATTACGATGATCAGTGGATTCACCATCAAGAATTGGAATTTACAAAGTGGTTAAATGCGCTACTAACACCACCGGAACACAGTGCAGACGTCGAAACTGCTTGCATCGATGTGGGAAAAGTTTGGCAGTCATGCCGTGCTAAGGAAAATGTTATGCTGGCAGAAACAAAAGAAGTAGTTTCTGCTAGATATCATAACACCAACACGAGATTAAATACATTGAGAAAAGCTGCATGTTCCATGTTTATGCGCAATGAAGTAAGAAATATATTAGCGCAAGTGATTGCTTGTATTGAGAAAGGGATTTTTGTTGTTAGACAAGATCGTGATTTACATCGTGATATTGGTCTGCAAAAAACAATTCTTGAAATATTACTCAGTTATAATCCATTATGGTTGAGAATTGGTCTTGAAGTTATTTATGGCGAAACAATATCTCTTAATTCAAACAATGATTTGATTGGTCTCACGCGATTTCTCATTACACGATTTTTTTCCGATCCATATTTGGCACAAACGTATTCACATCCAAATGTTATCAGTCTTAAATTACCAGCATTTCAGCCGCTTATGAACAAATTTTTATTAAGAAAATTCCTTTCAATTGTTTATTTTCTCGATTATGCCAAGAGAAATAAATTAATTGGCCATGATCCATGTTTATTTCACAAAAAAGCTAACAATAAAGATAGTCGTGCTATTTTACTTACATTCTCACGTGAAGTTCTCAGTGGCGTTGGTGATATAACAAAAATACTTCGCACTCATGGCTACATTGTGTCACATAAACAAACATATTTGGATGAATATAATTATGCGGTAAAAGATATTAGTTCAGATTTACGTGACGGCGTGCGATTATGCCGAGTAATGGAGCTTATTATTGGCGATCGAACGTTAACGATTCAATGTCGTGTTCCGTCAATATCACGATTGCAAAAAATTCACAATGTTGATCTTTCATTGAAAGCATTAATTAAAGCCGGTTATCAAATTACTGGCGATATTGATGCAAAAAGTATTGTTGATGGTCATAGAGAAAAAACATTATCATTATTATGGCAAATAATATATAAATTCCAACGCCCGAGATTTGAAAAAAGTGCAATTATTATTCAGAAATGGTGGCGAGCAAAGTTGTGGTATGTTCGAGTCAAAAATTATCTCTCTCGACACCGCAATAATGCCGCTTGCGTTATTCAACGTGCATGGAGTTGTTATCGAGCTAAAAAATTAGCTTTAATGATGCGTGAGGCGCATGCACAGCATCTGGAAGTTATGGAAAAATCTGTTCGAATAATACAATTACGCTGGATGAGTAGAAGAAAGATGTTGCATGATCGTAATAATTTTTTGCAAATGAAAGCCGCTGCAATACGTATACAAAAATGGTTTAGACGAATTCGTATTTGTCGACCATATTTGATAGACCTTCAAAAGAAACGTCAAGCAGTTATCATCTTACAACGTCGATGTCGCACAACAATTACAATGCGAAGAGAAAGGATGACATTCAAAAATATAAAGCATGCCACAATAACAATACAACGATGGTGGCAAGCAATATCCTTGAAACATTCAACGCAAAATTATTATCAGAATTTACGGGCCACTACAATATTTATTCAATCAAAATGGCGTGCAAAACGTCAAATGATAATCGATCGTGATCGTTATGAGAAGACTTGCGATGCAATTGTAAAAATTCAAATATGGTGGCGAAATACTATTGTTACTAAACGCCTTCAGAATAATTATATATTGCAGAAAAATGCGGCAAATGTCATTAAATCTTGGTGGATTCGTAGAAAATTAATGCAAATTGAACGTGAAAGATTTTTAACCATACGAAATAGCGTAATTACAATTCAAAGATGTTGGAGAAAATACCGAGACACGAAAAATTATATTTTATCATTTAATTCTTATCGAAAAGCAGCTGTGATTATTCAAACATGGTGGCGATCAGTAAAGCATGCACGAGAGTATCGTGTGAAGCGAAACAGTGCAATTATTATTCAAAAATGGTGGCGGAGTTTGATAATTACTCGCGAAACCGCATCGAGATTTACAATAATGAGAAATGCCGCAATAACCATTCAAAAAACATGGAAAATGAAACAAGCAAGAAAAAATTTTATTCTACAGAAAAAAGCAGTTTTATGTATTGGATCTTGGTGGAGTAATTTAAAATACACTCGAGAGTGTAGGCAAAAGTATTTAACATATCAAAAAGCTGTTATTTTAATACAAACACGATGGCGTGAAAAAAATCTCAGTAGATCAACGAGACAAGAATATTTAAAATTAAAAACAGTCACCATAAAAATTCAATCATATTGGCGAACGTGTCTAATAAGACGTGTCTATTTATGTAAATTAGAACAACAGAAAGCTGCAATTGTGATTCAAAGAAAATATCGCGCAACAAAACTTGCTCAATCAGCAAGAATACAATTTTTAAATATGCGAAATGCAGCGATAATAATACAGAAAAACTGGCGAATGTACGAAGCTACTGTAGATTACAGTAAACTCAAAACTGCCACGATAATTATACAAATCCAATGGCGTGCCCGAAAATTAGCTATTGCAGCACGCACAAATTTTGTAACACTCAGGAATTCAGCGATAAAAATACAGCGTTTTTATCGTGCATATCGTATTGGCAAAACTATTCGTCAGAAATATCTTGTATGTCGTTATGCGGTTATACGCATACAATCAATTTGGAGAATGATATTGGCAAGAAGAGAATATCAATCCAAAATTCATGCAATTTTAATAATTCAAAGAGGATGGCGACGATTTAATAGATTGCGAATCATGCAGATAAAGGAAAAATTAACCATTGAATATAAAGATAATTTTAAACGTAATAATGCAGCTACAATGATTCAGTCAACATGGCGAGGTTATAAAGTCCGTACATCACAATCTGCGGAAATTCAAGAAATACGTAAACGTTCAAAACGAGCAGCGGCAGCTGCGACACCATCCGCAACTGTAGAGTATCGTTTAAAAGCTGCGATGAATTTGCTCCAAAATTTCACGAATATCGGTCAGCTATCAATGTGTCTCGCGTGCATTGATACTCTTACGCGTTTATCTCCGAAGGGTTGCATATTATTTTGTGAACTTCAATTAGTCGAAAGACTTTACTTAGTTTTAGAAAAGTCAAATCGATCATTACCCTGGATGGATGTTTGCAAACGCTGCACCAATATTTTAATCACATTAGCTAAATTACCTGGTACTGCAAAGAATGTGCGCAATATTGATGAAATGGAAATAATTGCAAGATTAATGAATACTGCAATTAAGTACGATGTTGATTTATTTTTACACCTTGCCACTTTCTTCTGGCTATTGTTAAATGATTCAGAATTTCTATTAGAAGTAAAAAATAACGAGCGCACAATTTGGCTTTTGAGAACATTGGTTACATCAGTAATGAAAAAAGAAAATGCAGCATTGAAAGTGAAACACAATAAAAATGCTCTGATGGCTTCACAATCAATGTTATTGCCAAATACAAAACCCGATTGGGGTTTGAAAACTCGAAATCCACGCTGTTTCACATCTATACAGCATGCCATATCGATTTTTATAGATAAATTGAATATCATTCCTACATGTTAGAATATCTGTGAATTATTAATATTTTGCATATCTCTTCTTTTTATTTTTTAATTGTACGATGAACTATTTTTATAAGAAAAATTAATTTATAATATAATGTCTTGAAAAAAGAAAATTGTGTTGAACATAATGAAATTCGTTTTATATCATTTTTAATAATACTTTTTATTGCAATAAATATCATAATCAATAATTGTTTTGGCGTTACATTTTCATTAACAGTCAATTCTATACATATAAGGTTGGATTACAATAATTTTTTTCTTTTTTAGCATAAAATTAAGCTGAAAAATGCTTATTTAATATAAGTGATATACATTCGCAGCGTGTGTAGAATAATTTGAAGTGTATAAAAGAAATGAAAAAAAAAAGAAAAAAAAAAGAAACAAAAAGGAAAGAAAAAAAGAACTAGTACAGCAGCTACAATTAATTACAAGTATTATTTTTAGTGTTCCTCTTAGAGGCCAATACATAAAGCAAAATAACTGCGAACATTAAATAAAAGGAAACAAAAATAATAATGAACATAAGAATAAAGTGTCTGGTCAACGCTGATAATTTGACCGCAAAAAAGGAAAAAAAAACATACCATACATTCGCTGTAAAACAGCTAATTCATCATTTGTATCACAAAATACAACAGTCCACGATGTACAATTAGTTGCTATTAATTATCATTTATAATTATGTGAGAAATTATATATGAATAGGCACGAAATTTTTTTTTTATTTTGTAGCTGCCATACCGGGGCTTATTAATAATATCCAATTAATTTTTTTCTCGAGTATTATAACAATATTTCCAAGTCAGTATTATACAATAATAAATGATGAATGTAAAGTTTATTTACACAACTATTTGAAAAATATTATTGATAATAATAATGTTATTAATAAAAACAAAATAGAAAGCGCATTAATTTTCTGGTAAAGGCGTCAATTCTTGGATTTGTTTAATCAAATAAACTTTCTCATCGTTAAATTGATCGTCTTCAGCTCGATCGGTATGGAAGCGGGTTAGGAAGTCGATCAATTTTTGCCGATTACGAAGTAGAATGTCCAATATGGGTTTCGGTTTATTTGGATTAGCAACAAATACCTATAAAACATGGATATATATTTTTTTAAATATGAATATTAAATTTATTTCACCTATAAAGTGAATTGATTTGCATAAAATTTTAATTAATGATACCTTGAATACATGGAAGGCCTCAAATTGTATATTACGTGATTTTTCTTTCAGCATATTCATCATTAGTTTTAAATTTTCGGGATTCGATATATACCGCGTCATAACCTGAAATTAAAAAAAAAAAGAAATATTTGAATATTGTTAAAAATATTTAAAAATTATTAATGAATAAAAAAAAACAAAGTACACGTAAAATACTCACTGAAAAATTGTGTCTATCCAATAACAATTCACCGAGTAATTTTAAACTTTGCCTGCGAGTTACATAGTTTTCTGAATTTAATAACCTCTGATAATGCGAAAAAACTTTATCATAATTGACTTCTAGAAATTCAGCACTCAATATTTTGTGCCTTGTTAACAACTCCTACAACAGAAACAATAAAATGAAATAAATTTATAATTATTCCAATATTCGATAAAGTCCTTCATATATATCCAACCTTGAATGTAGAAAAGGCATCAGATGCAATGTCAAATGTAGATACTTCAACGTATTTAAAGAAGTTATAAAAGTCATCAGAATATATCATTATTTTCGCCAATGCTTCGTATCTTGCACATTCTCTCAACATTGTACCACAATTTAACGCAATATCCTGATGTTCATATCTAAAAAAAATATAAAAAATTAAAATGAACATCAATTGATAATATATAATTCACAAAATTAATTGTTCATATACATTAATCAATAAAATTATAACATAATTATACATGCCCAGACATAAGTGTGA
>JAQQBR010000003.1:3587782-3606060 GCA_030347285.1 Microctonus hyperodae | reverse complement strand
GCTCGATTGAATGAATGAAAATTAATTATTGATTGTATATTTGAGTCGGTAATTCAAAATGTTTTGTGCAACATATAAACAATTTTTCCCAAGATTTATTATTGTGAGAAAAATGGGTAAGGTTAATTTTGAATATATTGTGATATTGTAATTTTTTATATACTGTCTAACCTCAAATTTAAGTTTGAATACTTAATATATATTTATTTATTTGTATTTTAGCTACTGTAAAACGATTTTATCGTCGAACAAATATTTTACAAAGTGGTGATAAATATGAAATTACTCTGGATCAACGAAAACTTAAAACGCCGAAAGGCAAAGTATTTGAAGTCACAAGTAAACCGTTAGCATTAGCAGTAGCAATGGAATGGGATAGCCAAGAAGAAACTATCAACAGAAGCAATATGCATTTGGTGAAGATTTTTTTATACTATTGAGTATATAAGAATAATTTCATTTGGAAATCATTATTATTTTTTAATAGTTTTAATATTTCAGACTGCTTTGTGCAGCACACTTTTAGATAATCCACAGCATCTGAATCGTTTGGACATAGTAAATTATATTGCTAATTATCTAGAAACTGACACAGTATTATTTCAATCAAGTGTAAGTACCTTGAAAAAAAACTCAGTGAGCTAAAAACTATAAACTGAAATTGAATATAAAATTAAAACTATTACAATTGAGATTTATTAAATTAATCATACAGGAAACTGATGAATTGTTTAAATTACAAATCCAAAAATGGGATCCATTGATTCAATGGTTTTGCGACAAATATCAAGTTGATATTAAAAAAACTGAAAGTATAAGTCCACCATTAATACCAACTCAAACGAAAGATGCAATAATAAAGCATATGAGTTCATACGATTTTCCAGTGCTTCAAGGTAATATTCCCTGTTTAAAAAAACAATCTTGCAAATAAGAATATTTAAGAAAAATGTATTTACATTTATTAATTAATTCCAGGATTTATGTATGGTGTTGATATATTAAAGTCTGTAATTTTAATGCTGGCTGTTAGTGAAAGAGTCATCAGCGTTGAACAAGCTGTTAGTCTCTCCAGATTAGAAGAAGAATTTCAGGTATATACAACAAATGAAAAACAAACAACAATAAATCTATTAAATAAATTTTTATTTCTCACGCTTATTGAATTTATTAATTATTTGCACAGATTTCACATTGGGGCAATGTAGAATGGTCACATGACTTGAGTAAACAGGATTTGCAAGCACGATTGGCAGCTGCTGTTTTATTTATTCATCTTAATTCATTTTCAATTACCACTAAGCCCAAATTGGACAGTACATAGATAGATATATAGACAATATACGTATGAATAATAAATGAATGATATACAGAGAGTCTTGTAAGTAACAATTTTTTTTTCTTTTCCAATCACGTTAAATATATCTCACATTTCTATTATACCTACAAAAATTGCACTACCCCTATTATTTATTCTTCTTCCTATTCGTGTATATATCTCATATATTGATTTTATTATGGCACAATGGATTCGATGAAGAACATGAAAAACTCGATACAGAACATTCCGGGCCTTCCCATTCTTTCATACAAATACAACTAGAAATAATTTAGAAAAAAAATAATAAATGAATTATCAACAAGTAATTTTCGTTTGTTAATTTAAACTTTTAATGAGTTTATAAAGGGAAAGTTTATTTATTTAAAGTCATTTACCTGTAAGTAGGTCCGTGATTCAAGCAAACTGCTCCATTTTTACATGAATTATGTGTGCATTCATTACGATGACATTCACCAACTCCGCGGCCACTTGCTGGACTAGATCTGGTAATGGGAAACACACCAACGTTTGTTCGTAATTCAATTTCAAATATGCATCCAGTGAATCCAGTATGCAATGGTAAATCATGTGGCAATGTTTCGAAATTTTTTGATTTATGTCCACCTAAAAAATAATTTTTGTAATTGGTTTATTTATTTAGAATTATCCAAACATATTCACAAGTATATTTAAATAATTATATACAAAAATAATAATTCTTACCGACATAAAGTACTGGCGACACATCTAATTGTGTCATTGTACCTGCTGCTTGACCTGTTACATTACCGATTCCATCGACATATAGCCAAGCATCTCGTCCACGTCGTCCCACTAGAACAGTGTGTGCTTTATGTAATCGCGTGGACAATGGGCTTTTCGTAAATATTCTTCGTACACCTGGAATCAATTTATCATCTCCATCAAAGGTTCACAATCGTTAAAAAATATCAAAATATATAAATGGCAAATAATTAAAAATTACCTGAGCCTAAATCCCACGTTAGCATGATATAACCTTTTACGTAGGTCAAAGAAAAATGATCAGAAATATCTTGGCTCGATCCACTCTGTCCCATAAAAGCTATCAGTGATATTTGATCCACTGAATGAGGTAAAATACGCATTTTTAATTCCATACTATCTTTTATTGGAGTATTTAGACCATAAGCGGCGTATGATGAGAAGCCAGGAATAAATACTGAGAACGATGGTTGAACAATGATTGATTCTAAAAAAATAATTATAATTTATTTAATTGGAATTACAGCAAACTTTTATGAAGAGTTGGAAATTCATTAGTGTTAATACCTTCTTCACATCGAAGTCCGTGCATGCCTAATGGACAAATGCAAATGAAGCCAGTACCAGGTGAACTGATACATGTCGCACCAAGATAACAAGGATTTTCATCACATGCAGTTTTTTCGCAAATTTCTCCAGTATATCTATTTGTGTTAATTAAATTATTCATACATAAAATTCAAATGAGAGGCAGAAATAATAAATATTGATTGGAAGAAGCAATCAACTTACCCAGGAATACATTTACAATAAACTTTGCCATTGATATCATGACAAGCACCAAAATTTCTGCATGGATTTAAGAGACACAAAAATGATACACATTCTTCAATTTGAAATGTCTCAGTCGAGTCACGAATAAAGTGACGCTGAATATCATTCACCTGTCATTATGAAATTAATTAAGTTAATTAGTCTCATCAATTTTCGACATTTGTCGAGATTTTTTAATTGAATAAAGTTGAAGATAAAATGAAATACCTTTAATAAACTCATACAACCAATAAAGCCCATTGCAATACGTGGGAAGTAATGAGAAAATGCTTGTGGTATTCCACCAAGATGCAAACGAACTTGTTGTGGAATATCTTCATGAGCTGATAACATTTGTTCACCACTCATTGCCATTGTTCCATTGACAAATAGACTCGCAGAACATTGACCAATTTCATTTTCCACCGTATATTTAAATCTACAACAAATAAAAAAATAATAAACCAAATCATTCACATTTTTATTTGTTTCACAAATAAAATCAATAATATTTATGTTTTACTTCATTTCTACATCAACATAATGTCCATTATTAATTGGCGTGTCAATTTCACCCAGTAACATTGTTTGCAATCCACATGAAAATTGGAATTTCAATTGTCCGAGCTCCATATACAACAATACATAACGTTCCTCATCGAAAAATGCATGCATGACTATTCCACTTTTAGCTTTTGTTTTGAGCCGTAAATAAATTTTTAATATACCATTATCATCGATCATTATCTGTTGTCGAACATAAGATTTCCCATTAAATGCCGCGTTGTTAATGCTTCCGATAGTTGGAGTCGTCGGAAGATTACAATTAGTCGAAGTACAATTATAATTTGTTGAATGTTCTTGAATTTCAGTTCGATCAATTGAATAAGTAATCATCGTTGAAGTTGTTGTTTGTGAATTTTCCTTTGATGTCAAATCATTCAGAGTCGTCATTGACATATCCACTGACGACGAACTCGATGAAGTAATTGGTGTTTTGTCAAATAAATCTTTTCGTGGTGATGAGGTAGAAAAAGGAATCGATGTAAAAAAACGAGGACTTTTATCATCTGTTAAAGTAGACGTAACATGTGGACTTGTAAAATTACTAGCTGTTTCTTCTGTTGTTTTCATGCTCCAAGTAATTGGCGTAGTGGTTACTGTTCGATTTAAAAGCAATGTAGAACTTTCATTTGATGGTAAAATAATTGGTGACTTTGCAGTTGATGTGTCCAAGGAAGTTTCAGTAGTTGTAAAAAATTGTGCACTGGGCTTTACCGAAGTCGTATAAATTTGGAAGACAGTTGTGATTAAATTATCAAAAGCAGTCATGGTAGTTGATTTTTCAGTAAATGTTGTTGATAGTGTATTTTTTGTTGGGAATTTTTCCGAAGACGATTCATCAATAGACGTTATTAAAGTTTCTGAATCGCCAATTGTGAAAGAATGAATTGTTGAATTAGGTTTGTCGAAAATAATTGGCGTTTGTTTTGTCGTTGATTCATCAAAAAATTGTTTTTCAGATGTTGTTACTGATTCATTTGTATTATTAACAATCAATTGACTAGTGGACTGCTGATTAGTTGTGATAGTTGTTGTCATAATTTGTGTTGTAAAAATATCAATGGGCTCAGTGAAATTTTTTTCATAAAAAGTAGATACAGTTGATGGCGTATTATAAACCAAGCACAATGAACCACCATACGGCGCTGGACATGCACATGTAAAATCATTAATTCCATCGATACATGTACCGCCATTTTGGCATTGAACATATTTAGATTCACAATCATTATATTGCATTTCACAAAATTGACCATGATAATCCGGCACGCAATAACAGATTGGCTGATTGTCTTCTAAGAGACACATGGCATTATTTTGACAGGGATTATCATCGCACGCGACAATTATTTTATCGCAATCTTTACCCGTGAATCCTAAATTAAAAGAGAAAACAAAAAGAAAAAAATACATTTGCGTTATTATATTTATAATAATAATAATTTGATGAGCTTAAAATTATTTTGTTTCTTTGTTCTACCGAATAAACATGCGCATGTGTATGAGGCTGGTACATTGAGACAAAGACCACCATTATGGCATGGTGAACTGAGACACTCGTCAATATCTTCTTCGCACAATTCGCCAGTCCATCCATCAAGACAACGACAATTGAATGAATATCCAGGACCATCAACACATTCACCACCATTTTTACAAATTGTGCTATTACAAATTGACACATCAATCTCGCAATAATCCCCTGTGATTTATTATTTAATTAATTAAAAATATTTATCAAACTAATATTTAATATTAAAATTATAATTGTTTAATAAGTTAGAATAATTTACCTGAATATCCTTCAGGACATTGGCACGTGAATCCATTGTAATCGATACAAGTTCCATTATTTAAGCAAGGCTGATTTAAACACTCGCTATATTTTATTTCACAGTTAATTCCTAACAAATTAATTTGTAAATTTAGAAAAAATATATAAATAAAAATTGTATTTATTGTTGTTTCATCGATGAATCATTTCTTACCAATAAAACCATCAGTACAAGTGCAATTGTATGCGGCAACTGCATCATTGCATGTACCACCATTTAAACACGGATTAGACCAGCATTCATCCCAATTAATTTCGCAATTGATACCGGTGTAACCATCGATACAATAGCATGAATATGAACTATTTTGATATTAAGAAAAAATTTATTATGTATGATTTTAGAGATAATCGAAATAATTGTTAGATAATAAATAGCAGAATATTTACTTGTCTGAATTGTCCAAACAGATGCCATACATACATGGATCATTAGTGCAATTTAATGCTGAAGACATTGGTAATAAATGAATAAAACCAACAACAATAATATATTGTTGCCATAATGTGAAATATGATTTATGACACCTGAGGAATAATTAGATAATTAAAAATCATACAATTTCTATTTTATATTTATATTTACTTTATTTCTTCAACAATTTATATAATATTTAAAATTAATTTATACCTATTTATCTAACTGTGTATACGCTATTATTTAATTTATAATAATACTATTTTATGTACATATTCATGCATAAAGTACAAAATTTTTCATTAATCGTGATATATAAATTATTGAACATCAATTGATGAACGTGATTGTAAAGTGCCAGATGAATATTTTATGTACAAGTGATTGACCGACGTATAAAATGTCCATACAAGTGTAATGACTCCAATCTTTTATAATTCCCCATCATTTTTTCACACAGTTGATTTTATATAAAATTAAAAATTCTGCTATTGTGCATGGAAAATAATAAAAATTATATAGAAACAAATTTGCAAACTACTCAAGAAGGTAAATTGTAATTAATTCTTGATCCACGCCATTGTATGTTACCTTATTGTCATATTCGCAATGTTAACACACACAAAACAAATATAATCTAAGGCGTTATGGAGTGTATATAAACTTGCACGATAGATTGTTCCTACCGGCATTCAATCACGCGTATCTATGACAACATTTATGCAACAACAAACCTGAAGGGTACACGCCTGCGTAAAAATATCGTTCAATATAAATGTAATTGACAATTAATAACAAATTAATTCACAAATTATATAAAATATATAATATATAATTTATCATGTATATGTAAAAGCCATAAAATTTTTGCATATGACAATTCTTTTTATATTGAAAATTGGGAATGTACTATTTCATATTTTATTAAAAATTATTTTAATTTATTTAAAATTAAAATAAATGTTATTAATTTTTCTGAAGTAATTTTAATACAAGTAAACGAATTTGATTGAGATTAATGAATTTATATACTATGAAGGAATAATAATACAACATATTAATAACCATTTATTAATAGCTGTATCACGAATGACTAATCATAAAGATGATGACACTGAGGCAATAATTATTTACGTTTATATAAGAATTAGAAGATGATAATAGTTAATAATTATTGTCAAACGATCATATAATATTACTTAGATTAAATATTTTTTAAAAGCGTTATTTGATGAGATCATAAAATTTATTTTAAACTCAATGTACACGAAAATTAACTGTGGAGAGATTTTATTTATTAGTTTTTATTGGCGTGGAAATTAATGAATCTAGTAACAATGTATGTTATTATAATTTAACTTCATTTTCATGTATGTAACATTTTCCTTATCTAAATTACAATTGCTATCATTATTTTCAAGTCTATTTAAAGTCGACACACCAGGTCTTTATCCAATTGTCTTTGAGCTCTCAATTTATTAACTTAGTCGAAGTATTAAATAATATGTCTTGGATTCATATTGTGTATTTATTTTCATTGTTATGTGTTTTATTTCACGGTATTTATTTATATTCAATGATTAAGTGTTATTTATTCTATAATTTCGTAATAATTAAATTCAAAATTATATATTTTCTGATATAAAGGACAAGTGCATGAAGCTGAAGGAAGAAATGGTTTCAAATCCGGTGATCAAGATTGGGGTTACGTAACTGTGCGACCTTCAGCACATATGTTTTGGTGGCTTTATTATGTTAATTCACCAAATAAATCTGTTGATTATAATGTGTTCGATAAACCTTTGATCATTTGGCTCCAAGGTGGTCCAGGTGGATCCTCGACGGGTCAAGGAAACTTTGAAGAAATTGGTCCATTTGATATTGAGGGCCAACCAAGAAATCACACTTGGGTGAATGACTATAATGTTCTTTTTATTGACAATCCAGTGGGAACTGGATTCAGTTATGTTGATGATAATTCAACTTATGCATCTAACAATTATCAAATTGCTAAAGATCTTGTTAGGTGTATGCATAAATTTTTAGCAAAAATTCCAGAATTCAAAAAAGTACCAACTTATATTGTCGGACAATCTTATGGCGGAAAAATGGCTGCAGAATTTGCTCTACTCTGGTATCAAGTAAGAATATTTTTCATTTAATCATTAATTTTATATGTTAATTGAGTTGACTATTAAAATAATTTTTCAAATTTAATTTCAACAGAATCAACGAAATGGGATGATTGTTAGTAATTTAAAAGGTGTTGCATTTGGAGACTCTTGGATTTCACCAATCAGTTCTGTTCTTTCATGGGCGCCATTTTTACTTAACACGGTACAGAAAATCCATGAAACACTTTAATTATTTTTATAATATAAAAATATTCATGTTTAGGGATTGGTAGACACTGAGGGTTATAAAAAAATTCAAGACGCAGCTCAGAATGTCAAGAGAGCAGTGAAAAAACGAAACTGGGTCGAGGCAACTGATCTTTGGGATCTCACTGAAGTAACAATAGTTAATGTAACAGGAGAAATTGATTTCAATAATATTTTGGAAAAAATAAATACTTCCAATACAGATTCTCCAAGGCAAATATCTCTAAACCATCTTATGAACAATAAAGTGAATAAAGCATTAAAGCTGAATGTAACTTGGAATTCACAAAGTGGAGAGGTATTCAAAAATCTTGTTGGTGATTTCATGAAACCTGTAACGAAAATTGGTAAATATGTATAAATTCTCCAACACTTCTATTATTACTCATTAATGCAATAATCATCTGATGTTTTTATTCATGACATATCAGTGACAAAATTACTGGAAAAGAGTGACCTGAAAGTCGTCGTATACACGGGTCAATTAGATTTAATAGTTTCAACTCCCGGTACTCTTTCATGGGTAGAGAATGTTAAATGGCAATATATAAAAAACTGGAAAGAAGCAAAACGTATTCCGATAATTATTAACGATATAATTGAAGGATACGTTAAAGGTTTCAAAAATTTTAAGATGTATTGGATGAATCGAGCAGGACACTCTGTAAATATTATTTTAATTTTTAAATTTATAGAAAAATTTATTAAGATAAATATAAATATGAAATATTAGATGATGTTAATTTTTTATCTAAACAGGTACCATTGGAAAATCCGTTGGCCACCAATAAGATGATGAAAGATTTTACTTCTGATGTAATCTCATGATAGCAATAACTAAATCATCTTTTCATATGTAAATGGCGATGATGCAATATTGCTGAAATAATTAAAAAATATATTAGGATACATATTAATTATTTAAATAAAATAAATAAATATATATTTTTTGAAATGCATATTTCGTGTTTAATGTAATAAATTTAGTTGATGGAACTAATTTTTTTTGTCAGTAAATAGCATTTTAAAATTTTTCATTTGTATCGACATTTTATAAAATTTAACATTTACCGAAAATTATAATACAGAAAACAATTAAAATTTCAATATGTATAATTATATAATAACTTCTGATTATTCGATGATGACAATACAAGATGTTTCGCAAACAATGAAAACTTCGAAAGAAAGTAAACACACCTGTGTATATAAATAAAACTTGATGAAATTAACAGTTGATGATTTATATATTTATAGATATTATCAATATTTATATTCGAGTCGACAAGTTAACGACGTTTTACTAATTACTTTTGTTCAAGCTCTTAATTTATAATTAATAGCCAGTGTACGCAACAATGTATTGGATTTGGGCGAGTTATCTGTTCTCATTTCTTTTGCTTCACGGTATAATATTCATTTATTTTTTTAAATTATCTTTTATTTTTTGATTTGATAATTATTTTACAAAAAATTATACTCTTTTAATTCAAGATCAAGTTCATGAAGTTCACCAAGTTCAATAATTATTTTTATATTTTATCTGTATGACACATTATTATGTAAAATAATCAATCTCAACAACGGGTATTATCTATTCTATGCATCTACAAGAGATGTGTATCGAGATAGATACGTACGTACTACACAGTAAAAGGTGAGGAAAATCTATTTCCGTATCACACAAATGTTATTTTAAACACACTTCGACTCAAATATAATTATCGGTGGTAGATCTATATGAATAAATACTTTACCACACCGTCCTGTTGACAATTAATTAATTAATGTTCATCACAATACGATAAGAAAAAATGTTGGAGCCAAAAGCAATGGAGAATCTTCTTCAGTTGCATCTGGAAGAACAAAATTTACCATCAAATTCAGAAAATCAAGTTTGGACAGTTCAATATTCTAAACTCGGTGGCCGGGGTCTTTTTGCTAAGCATGATATCAAACAAGGTGAAATAATTTTTGTTGATAAACCACTGATACTTGGACCGCGTTGTTACAATAAATATTTACCAATGTGTGTGAATTGTTATAAATCTGAATGTCCATTATTTCCGTGTGACAACGGCTGTGGATTGCCAGTTTGTTCTAACGAGTGTGAGAATTCATTGAATCATATCAATATGGAGTGTGAATATTTAAAAAAATTACAACCCACATGTGGCACAATGTGGTCTATGGAATTATTACAGACAGTTGTTCCAATTCGATCGCTTACACTGTCAAAATATCAAAGAGGCCTAGTCATTGCTTTGCAATGTCATGAAGGTCCTCGACATGGTAGAGAGGTATACAGGATTTAAAATAAATAAATGAAGAAAAAAAATTTATATATAAAAATTAATTTATAATTTAGATTGAATTGCTGGAAAAAAATATTGGAAAT
This sequence comes from Microctonus hyperodae, assembly GCA_030347285.1. Lineage (NCBI taxonomy): Eukaryota > Metazoa > Arthropoda > Insecta > Hymenoptera > Braconidae > Microctonus > Microctonus hyperodae. The sequence continues at coordinate 3,595,587 of JAQQBR010000003.1, read as the reverse complement.
GCAATTGATGATAATGATAAAGAATTTATGTTGCGTGTTTGTCGTGTATTTGATACAAATGCTTTTGAAACTGCGGCTGTTATTGATAATTCAACGTCAATAAGTCTTCGTGGACTTTATCCTCTTGGTGCTTTGCAGAATCATTGTTGTGCACCAAACACACGACATTATTTCAATAAAGAGGGTATTATGGTTACTAGAGCTGCTGTGTCAATAGCTAAAGGTGAAGAGCTCACAATGACGTACACTGATTTATTGTGGGATACTTCTTTACGTAGAAGATACTTGATAATGTCTAAGCATTTCGAATGTAGTTGTCATAGATGCTCAGATCCCACGGTGAACAATTTATTTAATTTACAAATTGATGCAATAATTTTTGTGTTCTCTGGTTAAATAAGACAATCACATAATTTAATTTATTTTTTATTTACGAAAAGGAACTCGGTAGTAATGTTGGCGCTTTGAGATGTGCCAATATTAAATGTTTTGGATTTATTTTTCCTGATAATCCATTAAATTTAAAAACGGCATGGACATGTCACGAATGTAAAAGTAAAGTTTCTAAACGACAGGTATTACAATAATAATTATCAAATAATTAATACAATATTAAAAATATTTTTTTTTTTCATATTGTATTTTGTAATTAAATGTGAATATAATGATATAATTAATTTATTTAGATAGATGTAGTTCGATCGGGAATAACAGCGATTGTTAATGAAATATTAGCAGATCCACCACGAAAAATTATAAAATTTATCGAAAGTGAATTAAATACATTGGTACCAATGACAAATCATATTATGTTAGACATGAAATTTCGTGCAGTTTCTTATTTTGGTCGAGTTGATGGTCTTCAATGGAAAGGTTTAATATTGTTATTTTGTTCCTTATCAACTTATAAATATTTATATATATTAAATATTATATATACGTTGAAAAACAAAAATTGAAATAATTTACCAATTTAGATTTAACCGATAACGAGCTTGAATTAAAAGCCAAATATTGTAATGAATTAATAAATATTTTGGATCAAATGAATTGTGGTGATTGCCAGAAAAAAGGTAAACAAATAATAATATTAATAATTAATAGTGTTCATGATAGATAAACATATTTTTTTTTTATTCTTCGATTCATTCAATTTACAGGATTAATTCTCTATGAATTTTACTGTACAAAGAGAGAACAACTTTTGCGTCAAATATCTAATATAGAAAATGACAAGAATAATCTCTTGACAATTAATGTAAGTAATTTGATTATTTATTTACATTGAAATCATTTTATTAATTATTTACGTATATATTGATAGATTAAAAACTTTGTTCTCCAATTGTTCATTTATTCACCAGGAAATAAAATTTGATCTGAATAAAGTCATAGAGAAAGTCATGGAGATTTTACAAGATGATATTGCTGCACCAGACAATCTCAGCACTGCCGATATTGTACAATTGACACACACTATTACATGATTTTATTGATCAAACATACCTCTCACGATATTGAATGTTCACACAACATGTGAAGGTCTTCTATTTATCTTCATAGTAGTACTCAACTCTCAAGCATTATTCAATTCATTAAACAACACTGAAATATATTTAAGATACCCTCAAAATGTCTAGAGGTAAAAAAAAAAGGAGACAAAAATATATAATTGTGCAACAAATATTTATGAATTTTGTTTTAATAATTGTTTAGCTTCTTCGAATAAACTCGTGAAAGCTTTAAGCACATCAGGACCTTCGTCATCGTATTTATCTTCATCATTTATTCGATAAAGACTGTCATCGGGAATAAGTAAATTATGTCCTGGGTCCCGAGTAATTTTTTCACGAAGTAATGCCGAATGTAGCATAGCAATATTATCTAATAAAAATTCACCTTTATCATCACTATCATATTTTTTCTTCACTTTATCCATAAAATCACTTTTCGCATATTTAACTGATATACCAATGCGTTTGAATATGGCTTTACATTGCCAGCGACATTGTGCAGAATCCTGATGTGACATAGGTCGTCTTGGTTGTGATTCTTTAACAAGACTCTCCCAATCAACACCCAATGCATCGCCTAAACCTTTACCACTTGTTTTAATATCTTCCTCTAATTCACCATCTGATATTTCCTCAAAGTCCATTGTTTCATCATGCATATTATCATCCTCCACAGTTGGTGTTTCTAATTCTTCTTTATCTTTATTCAGTACTGTTGGTTCCTCCACAATTTGTTCAGGTGATGCATGAACAGTTATTTTAACTTCTTCATTTGGCGACTTAGCCATCGGCTTTACTTCCAATTCTTTTTCAATTTCAACTGGTTTCTTCACTTCAGGCTCTTCTTCATCTTCCATATTTAAAATATCATCTGGATCATCACTAATATCACTCAAATCACTTTCAGTATGATGTGCTGAAATATTTTCTTCCAAACACGGTCGTTTTGGTTCAACAATCGGTTGTGGTGGTTCTTTAGGTTCGGTAATTTTTTCTTTTGGTGTTGGTGGTGGTAATGAAGGTGGTAGCGGTGGTGGTGGTTGCTTCTTTTGTACTATATCCGCTGATTTTTCTCGACTTTTTCGTGGCCTACCCTCAGCCAATTCCATTAATTTTTTATTAATCGGCTCCTCTTTCATATTTCCATGCAAAGATGTCTGCTTAGGTCCATGACTCGCACATTCATCTCTAATTTCGGGTGTACCATAAGGCGGTCGCCTTTTCCCATGTACACCTTCAATTATTTCCGCTTCCTTAAGCCGATCATTTCCATACCCGACGCGCATATGTAATCGTGGATTTTCCCATTTTCGTGAATCATTTATTTTCCAATCAGACATTGGACTATCATATCGCGGTGTCCATTCTTCTTCGTGTGCCTCGGAACGTGGCAAACTCTCTCTATCCCATAACGTTCGTGGTCGCCATTCTCTCTCTTCCCATTCAGCTGGTGGATAAACTCGATCTCTACTTGAATGCTGCTCGACATCATGATGCATCTCCCAATTGTCACTGCTGCTCTCATCTCGTAATGTTCCAGGTCGCAATTTCTCACTGCCTGAATAATGCGGATGATGATGCTCGTCAAAGGGTCTCTCGCCTTGAACAGCATAACGCGACGGCGGCGGTGGTGGTGGTCTGTCATCGCGAGATCGTCGCTCATTAAATGGACTATTAAATGTTCGAGTTTCGACTGGAGGTTTTCGTCTTTCTTCTTCATGTAAATGATAATCAATAGCACGCGGCGGAGGATCATCCTGCGGTGACCAATGATCCGTTGATAAACGTGAATATCCTCGATCAAAATTCCTCTCCACTTCTAAACTTCTTCGTGGACTTTCACGTCTCTCTGGTAAACCCCTCTCCATTTTTACTGTAGGCGGAATATCTTTTCGTTCATGTTCCACCACTGAATGTCCACCTCTTTCATATCGAGGATTTATTCGTCTGTGGCGATTGCCGCGCTCGTATAATGTCTCACGATCAGGCAAATGTTCACGCGATGGCAAAACTGTTTTACTGTCACTTGGTCTTTCCAAAGAACGTTCACGGGGAAAACGTTCGATTCGCTCACGTTCAATTGGTTTATGAAGTGTTGCAACATCTTTTTCTAAAGTTCGATCATATTTCACCTCGAAACGTTGCGAACTTTTATCGCGCTCGGCCAATTTAATTTCAGCTGCCCGCACCTCGCGTTCTCTTTCATTTCGTCGATCTCGTGTATTTAGTTTGTCATCTTTAGTGACAATACTCTCTTTTATTCTTTCTTTTTCACGTGCATAACGCGAAATTTTATCCATACCGGAACTTAAAGCAACTGATGAAATCATGGGAATTTCTCTTTCGCGTGGTTTAATTGGCGGTTCCTTTTCACGTTCTCGTTCACGTGGACGTTCACGCACACGTTCGATAATATCATCACGCTCTTTTTCGCGTGGATCAGAGCGAGTGGAGCCACTAATACGAGCATGAATTCGATCATCTCTTGCCACTATGTGATCTTTGTCACGATGCTCACGATTTTTTTGTCGATTTCTCTCGTTCAAATGGCTTTTATCATCCATCTCTCTGTTGATATTTTTTTTATGAATATCATCAACATTTGACGCTATTCGTGATGATTTAATTAATTCATTTTTTCTTATTTCTTCCCTTTCTTTACTACGATCACGCTTATGCATTTCACGTTCTTTTTTCTCCATTTCACGTGATTTATTTGACGTTGTAATTATAACTTTTTCTTGATGACGCGGTGGTGGCGTATCACGTTTTGTTTTCGACGGTTTTTCCGGTGTTCGACTACGTCGTGATTTAGCTAAGATAATTTCTTTTGATTGCTGTTGATGTCTCGGCCGCTCAATTGGCGGCGTACGTGATCTGCATTCTTTCTCTTTAAGACGAATTTTTGGTCTTTCATCGAGCTTCATTTTCTCAACTTCACTTACACGAACCCGAGTTTTCTCCAATTCTTTTGTTTTATCAATGGTTTTAGAAGTTTTCTGAAGATCCTTAACATTCAAGTCCTCTAAATCACGACCTTTACGATGATGTCGCAACTGCTCTCGATCACATTCTCTTATTTTTGCTTTTGGCGATTCACTCCGGTTTCTTTCTTTAATTTTACTCGTCGACGCGACATGAGCGGCCACTGCTGGTGCTGGTGATCTTGTTTTCGTTATTGCTGGATGTTTTCGTGATACTGCTATCACTGATTTTTTTGGTGTTTTAGATGCAATTTCTTTTTTTGTTGGTACTTCAATCCTACGTTTTTTCTTCACAGGTGTTTTATCATTTTTTGCACTAAGTCTTTTCAATTTTAATTTTCTTTTACGATCCTTATCCTCCTCATATTCGGACGAAGCACTATGATGTCGTTTGGCTTTAATTTTCTTCAATTTTTTACGAGAATCCGATGTTGAGCTTGATGATGAATCATCGCTAGTTGAACTACTACTACTACTCGATGAACTCGAGCTATGTGAACTAGACGACGAACTCATTACTCTTTTTTTATGTTTTATTTTGTCTTTTCCATGAACTTCTTTATCTTTCTTCATTTGTAATTCTAATTCTCTTTGTAACAATTGCCGTCTTCGTTCAAGAACTTTTTCGTCTTCGTATTCTAAATCAGTTTGATTCCACTCTTCCAAGTTTAAATCAGGACTGTGCGATGTTTTTTTCACAATTTTCGATGTAACTCGTTTGAATGGATCTTCTTTGGTCTGAAAATTTTCAGATATTTTTAATGACCGTTTTCCAAATTTAAAATCCATCATTCGTTTATTCCGGATAAAGATTCAATAAATTTTAATGAACAAATTGTACAACTCACCGTTACAACACTAGCATTAGGAGTATCTTTCTTTGCTCGTTTTGATGGGCTAATTAACGTGTGAGTATTTGCATATCTGAAAATGAATGAAAATTAAAATTACATTCATTTTTTGCAAACATTAATTAAACAAATTTTATCATCATCATTACATATAATGAATAAACGTTACTAATTTTTATTGTTATGTATAAAATAGAAAATAAAAAACATACTTGCAAGATTTTCCGTACGAACAATTGCCATTCGATGCCCAATTACGACAATAATCCGTAGTAATTTGCGTTGCTGGTACAGCCACAGGTTTTGTACCTAATCTCTCAAATACACTTGGTCTCCTTGGGTCTGCGTTACATTTCGTAGGGTCAACTGTTATTTTCCTTATGTTTGATTTTGACATATTATCACCATAAAACAATTTTATATAAAAAATGGAAGCACATAACTGCAGTATGCAAATGCCGTTTGTTCACAATTTAGTGATTAATAAAATTGTTCAATATATAGTTTTCGTTATGCTAGTTAATTTGTGTTTCATAAATTAATTAGTAATAATATAATTGCTAATAATATATTGAAAATAAAATCGGAAATGATTTTCTAACCTCTAGCGCAAAATGCGTAAGATATACCACAAACTATAAAATCATTAGTAGCGTCATATGTGAAATGCTTTTTCTCTCTCTTTAAAAAAAAATCATATGTGACTGTGGCGCCTCTATTGTGAATATTGTGAAGCATTCATAACAGTCTAAATTTCAAATAAATTCAAAGATGGTGATGAAAGAATAAAAATATTAAATAATTTAATGTTTTAATTATTTTTTATTAGATCATTATACGATAAATAACGAGTTATTATATAAAAATATGTTAATAAATATATTCATGAATTAATTAAATGGTTTTTACATCTCTTAGGTTATTTTATAAATAAAGCCAATTTTTTTTTTCATTTGGATCTCTATTTTTATGAATATAAATTTTTATTAATACTAAATAAACAAAGAGAATTTATAATAACATTATATAGTGCGTGTATGAATTAATAACAAATTTATAAAATCTTTAAATTGGTTGAATTTAGTGGTCCAATGAGATAATTCACTTATATAATCATAACCGAGTAAAAGTATAAATAATATATAATAAATATTTATTGAGAAATATTTTTTTCTTATTGAAAATATCACAATTATACTTTTCAAACGCTTTCTAAAATTAATTCGAAATTCTCCTACCATGAACGCCAGTGATAAAAAAAAAGAAACTACGAACATAACCTCACAAATGACATTCAAAATTGAACAAACATTCATAATTTTGTAAAAAAAAAAATGCTAATATACACAAAATTATAATAGAATATTCATAACTATAATAATTATCCTAATAAAATTATAATAAACAATTTTAAAATCACAATATCAAATAATTCAAAAAAAAAATTATATAAAAAACAATAGTTTCTTATCTTTTTTCCTATATCAAATTGGCATATATATTAACCAATAAGCTTAAGGGAAGAAGAGTCATGATTGGTTAGTATTCTAGGTATTGAAGGTGAGCAAACCAATGATAAATTAGCAACAGTACACCAATGTCAGTTTCATGAGCATTCATGAATAGTGTGACGAGCTCATACGGGCTGTTGAGATAAAAAAAAATTCTAGTTAAATACGATGAATTAATAATATTTTATCATCATTTAATGATTTATCGCGGTGCTGTAATATCAACCAACAATATTTAATAAGGACACTGTGGCTGTGAATTGAATTTTAACAGTTGCTATCAAGTAATCAATTCCAGCATTGTTTTTGTCATCGAATTATTTATTTGTCACGAGATACCTCGAGGACCCCTGTACGCCTTCATAAATGATCTACTAAAAGGCAATTAACTAAACCTCAAGTGCCGTAAAAGCCACTGCGTAAATTAATTTTCAATTATAATTGAATGGTACGACGAATTAATTTATTTAATTTTGTTACATTGCGTAATAATTTAATATCACAATAGGTTATACTAATTTCATACATAATCAATTAATTTTTAAATAATAATTCATTATGATTTATCATCAATAACTGTTTAGTCTACCGTTAATACTCTAATTCTTTTAATTATGTGGTTTACTTATTTTATATACACTTTACTCATGAATTAATTTTATATTTACGGTTATATTACTTTCCCAGCGTGACGATTTATTGTACATAGCTACGAAGTTATTGACATTTTTTTTTCCCATCGTGTCAGTGGATGATTCATACCTCAGTAGTGCTTGTTGCTTGCTTGCAGTAAATGAATCAATAATTGTCACTATCGAAAACATTTATACATTCATTCATACAAATGTTAATTTATTCTCATTTCTGTAATGTCAATTAATTCATAGTGAGAGTGTATATAGTAATTTTGTTATTTGATTTTATGTGAGAATATTAATTACCAAG
>JAQQBR010000003.1:3553815-3583547 GCA_030347285.1 Microctonus hyperodae | reverse complement strand
TATTAATGTTATAAATACTTCATAAAATATATTTAATATTTATATTTATTTAGAAAATCTACAATTGTGAGATTGCTGTACAGATTCTTTGAGCCGCAAAATGGAAATATATTTATTAATGGTCAAGATATACGCGATATTAATTTAAATGAGTTGAGACGAGCTATTGCCATTGTACCTCAGGTACGTGATGATTGATTAAATTAATTATAAATAAATATTAATTAATTTTCGATTGATAATGAATATGAATAAATAATACTTTTTCTTTCTCGTTTTTCACAGGACTCTGTATTATTTCACGAGTCTATTTTTTATAATTTGCACTATGGTAACTTGAGTAAAAGTGAAAATGATGTTTATGAAGCTGCAAAAATGGCAAATTTACACGATGCCATTATAAAATGGCCAAAGGGATATAATACACCAGTTGGAGAAAGAGGTTTGAAATTGAGTGGTGGAGAAAAGCAACGCGTTGCTATAGCTCGTGCAATCTTAAAAGATAGTCCCATATTAATATTTGATGAAGCTACATCATCTTTAGACTCCATTACCGAATCAGTAAGATAATAAATTAATTAATTTATTAATTCTTTCATCTCAATAATATTGCTTTTAAAATTATTTGTAATACCAATGAAAATTTATATCCATTAATGTTAATTCACAGAATATTCTCGATGCTTTATCTCGAGCAACAGTCGGCCGAACATCAATTGTTATTGCTCATCGATTATCAACAGTGATGGACGCAGATGAAATTTTGGTTTTAAATAACGGACAATTAATTGAACGAGGAACTCATCAAGAATTATTGGCAGTGCCTCAATCTGTTTACAATAAACTTTGGAATGCGCAACATATTGGCATGTCCAAAAAGTCGCCACAAAAATCTAATACTCAAAGTTATTAGTAAATCGTCCATTTCTATTAATTCTAAATTTTTATTAGAAATTATATGTAAATAGCGATGAAATAACTGGGTAAATGACATGAATTTTAATAGAAACATTTGATGTGTAAATATGTCTATAAAAACATTTTAATTTAATATTTAGTAGGTATGATGGTTATCAATTATTAGCCATCATGTCAACGTATTTAATTTAAATAATAATAACAACAACAAAATATTGAAATGAAGAAATCAATCGATTTTATGTGTATATGCTTTTCTCTCACTTCTTATATTTTAACTGCCATAGTATTAATATTCTGTTGGACAAATGTTTTTACGTATGGAACGTTGTCATGGCAACTGCGATTGAAAAACATAATTATGTATGCAAAAGCGTCATACAAATACAAGCGATTCATTATATTAATTTCCTACAAAAGTAATGATAAAATAGTGGTATAATCAAAGGAAAAATTATAATTATCTTTGAAGTAAATGAAAAAAATTATTAATAGTTATTTTATGAAGTGTGTGGTGATAGTTTATATAGTGAGATGCAAACTGAGGTGCCCACACTCCCTATAGTATATTCAGAAGGCGATAAGCATTTAACTAGGTAAACGCATGTGTAAAAAAATTATCTATATACTTCATACAAAAATATACATACACATGCACTTATATATCTAAAAGAAAATTATACCATGTATTTTGTTGAGTGAAGCATACTGTCATGTCGATAAATTATTATTTATACATTTATTCTTTTTTATAATTATTGAAAAATTGCTTAATGTGTAGTAATTGTTTTTGCAATTTTTTTAATACATTAAAATATTTGTGAGGCACCTGTGAATATATATAAATTGCAGAAAAGTGCAGAAGAAGAATATCATCGGAGTATCACCAACAGAAAGTAAGAATCACACTGCACAATGCAACTACACTACCCCGTTTTTTGTTTTCAATCGAAAGCAATTGAATCCAATACTTGGTTTGTAAATTAGAGAAAATCCTTGGATGAAAAATTGAATGTTTAATAATTAACAATATATTTTTTATGATGAATTTTTAACAGGGGGACCGTACAGAGATAGTATGAGACTGCATTGTCAATCAGAACCGGCGAGAGGCAATAATGCAACATGCAAAAATTTTTTGGGACAACGTATTATTTCTGCGAAAGTTTTACGAGTAAAAGAATTACAAAATCAGCTTACTGACGCGCATTATCATTTGAATGTAAGTTTATTTTTATTATTCATATATCTATATGGACAAATGTATTGATTTATAGATAGAGATGTGTGTTATAAAATTATATAATGCTATTTTTATTTTATTTTATATTTATTTAAGGAATTGGCTAATGAAAATCGTCTCCTCAAAGCGCTTCAAAAGCGACAGGACTCTGCATTGAAACGATATGAAGGAACAAATGCCGAATTGCCAAGGATAATTAATTCTCATCAGGAAGAATTAAAAGCACTTCAAACAAAATATAAGCAATTAAAATTTCAGCATAAACAAACGTGTGATCTATTGAAAGAAAAAGAAAGTGAAATTTATTCATTGCAGGTAAATTAAATAATTTATTTATTGCATGAAAAATTCAAGAAATTGAATTGCTGTGAATATAAAATCTTTTATTTATTATTACTAGAGTCAGAATAAACATTTATTAAAATTGAGCAAAGATCAGCAATTAGGTGAAAGAGAAAAATTACAAATTCAAGTGTCAGATTTAAATCATGAAATTCAACAGCAACACAAAACCATTCAGGTATGTGGTAGTTGCTTAAAGAAATATATATTTTTCTAGATTACTTTAATATTTATGCAATAATTATAATAATTTTATTTAGACACTGAATAGAAAGCTTACACTACAAAGTAAAAAATTTAAACATCAGATTAATAATGAAGTGACAAAACATCGAGATACTAGAAAGCAATTGCATATAACATTAGAAAAATTAAAGACACTTGAAGATTTGTTGAATAATCGAGAAAAACGATTGTATTCAAATCCACATCAAGCACATCAATTACCATTATTTAATCGCAGAAAACCTACGACAAGTCAATCTTTAACAAATTTAAGAAACAACAGGTTTCAATATTTATTTCAATTTTTTTTTTATGAATTAATAAATTATTAAATAATGTTATGTAACATAATAAATAATAAATTAATTAATTTTATAGCATAACTTCGAATCTTGTGAAACCAACAATTAATCAAAATACCTATAATGATGTTAAAAATGAAACCCTGGTAAAGCATTCATAATTATTAGTGAAGAATTTATAATTTATTATTACTATTAATTGATTAAATTTATTTATTCATAGCCAAAGTTGAATATGAAAGAATCGAATGATACTGGAAAATTATCATTAATCAGAACAAATAATACTCTGGATAACATAAATGCAAGTGAAACTATGACAAGTCTTGATAATGTACGAAAATTTAGGCTGCCAAAGTCAGCTAAAAGTCGTCACAGTTCACCTTATGCATCTGATGAGAATGAAATGAGAGATAAATTGGAAATTGAAACGGATTCTGGCATTGACAATTGTAAAATTAATTCTATTGCTATTAAAAATATACGAGATGGTAAATTCAACTCACATGAGGTGGATGATGAAGAAATAAATGATGCTATAAATAGCTTCAGTCAGAAGGATGCTGGTATAAATAAAAAATATCATATGCCAGAAAAATTTATAAAAGAATTCGGATTTTTATCGGGTAACAGTGAATTGAGTGATGATGACAGTCATACAGACGATGAAATTTCACCTACATCTAATTCGAAATATTTACATGCTCGGTAAATTAATTAATTGATGATTACTATTTTTAATAGGTTAAATTAATGATGGATGAAACATTATGAATTCATTGCAGATTAATTAATTCGATGACAAACGGAGCGAGTAGCACTGATGAAGAACCATTCCACATGACAACGAACAAAAAATCAAGAGTATTGGAAACAAGCGCAGTGGATGAAGCTAAAAGTTCACATGATGTTGCTGGGATTCGTAGTAAAATTATATTAAAAGATAAAAATGATGGCGAAGATCATGATAATATTTCATCGTCGGAATTTCCACGTCTCGATAATGAAGAAATATCATCGTATGCTAAAATCAAGTGTCAAAATATCAGTGATATGAAAAAAAATCTAATAACTTCTCGACAAAATTCCGTACATAATTCTTATGATAAATTTGACATTAATAATGAAAAAAGTTTCAAAAATGGTACGGATTTATGGACGCGATTACGAGAGCGATTGAATACTGTACAAGTAAATAATCCTGATTCACCAAAGTCAGCAATCGATTCAAATGACACGTTTGCAACAAAAAATAATTTGATTAGTAACTTAGAATCAGAAAGAAAAAATAGTGAAGTGTCGGATGAACTTTTACATTATTTTGATATGGAAAATAATACTGATGAATTTAATAAATTGACAATTTCGGAAAATTATGAAAGACATTCTCAAATATCAATAACCAATGGATTAATTTCAAAGTTGGATGATAAAAGTTCATTAAATACATCTGATGGGATCTCAAAAAAAAGTAGTCTTCTCGCAGAGAAGAATGATGAATCGAGCAAGAAAGAAAATGACGTGATATTAGAACAGGATAAGAAAAAAAATATTTCAATTGTTCAGCAAAGTGATGTTAATATATCTGAAGTAAAATCGAGCAAACAGCTTACTGCAAATCAAGAACATTTAAATGAGACGAAAGGAGCTAATTTTAATAAGCAAAAATTATTAGCTGCTATGAAAGCAATAGATGATAATGAAAATATTGAATCTATAACGGAGAAAAAAGTACGAGAAACAAATAACTCTATTCGATCACAAGTAACGGAAAATTTATATCGTGGATTGCCAACACACGCAAGAAAACGCGATGAAATTATAAAAGATATATTTTCGGATACAAAAATTGATAGCAAATTACACAGTGGATGCAGCAAACTTCATTGAGAAATTTCGATGAAATAATAAAACATAAATCAACCATATGGTATATGTATGTAAATATAATATGCACCATGTGTTTTGAACAATATAAAAAACATGTATAAAATACGTACAGTGATGTATGTAGTGTGAAATTTTATAAAATATTATGTGTACGTCAAATCCACATTTTAATTATACTTACGAATTCATATTTGTTTTTTTTATTATCTATTATTTCATCGGCAAAGTGTTGTGTGTATTTATATAAATGATATTATTTTATTCAATTTTGCAGTTTATTTATTGTGTTCAAAAAATATGACCTCCAAAATGAAGGCTAAACCGTTTTTATTTTACGGTATATTTATTTTTTGCCATATGATGATTTCATATTAATTGCAAAAATTTATTTTTTCAAAAATAATGCTCTTTAAAAAGTATCAAACATTTAAAAGTTCATTAGTTAGTCAATAAATTATAAAAAAAGAAAAAAAAACTAATTATATAACATAATTTTTTTAAACCAAAATGTTTCTACAATTCCCAATTAATTATATTCCCATAATACTTTATTAAATTTACGTAAAAAATGACGGATTGAAGAATGATTAATGAATGAAAATATTTTAATTACAACAAAGTAAAACCAAATGCCATTACTTGTTGCTAATAAATTGCACGCCAGTTGATTTCACGATCGGATTTGCGCATTTCTATGTATATGATACTCATAGACTTTTCTAATTATTTACTTTATACATAATACTGATTCGAGCTATTGAACTAGCCGAATACACGTAAATATGTCTATATAATGCCAACATTTATATAAAAAAACATATATAAGTACTTTGTACTTATAGGATGTAACAATTCAACATCTGTCTTTACCATTTCAAAATATCAGTCACATATTTCTTTTAAGATGAATAATTTGAACTAATGTCAACGAATTTTCAACTATTTACATCACAAACTAAATATAAATATATTTAAATATTCAATTCGTTAAAAATCTCCCATTGCAGCAATGATATTTGACAATGCTGTTCTCGCATCGCTTTCTTGAAACACATTCAAAACTTCCATTGCCTTTTGCGAATGATCCTTTTGAAGTTGCTTCGTCAACTCGATTCCTGGACCCGTAGTTATAATTTCATACACCTAAAACATACCCGATATTAAAATTAAATCACATTATTCATTTTTATTTCTATAAATTGAAAATAATTTTCGCTTGTTCACTTTTGCATAATCCACTGCATTTACAGATTCTAAACCAACGTCTATTTCTTTTAATATCGATGGATCATGTTCGATGTGAAACATAACTGGAGCTGAACATAAATTAAATGGTGTTGAGGAATCTTTACTAATAAATGGGCTCAAGTCCAAACACGCCTGCAAAGAAAATTAAAAATGACATATAATTACATCGAGTCTCAATAATATTTATATAAATTTGTTTTTCTCACCTGCCAAGCTAGCGCCAAATGTTTTCCAAATTTGTATCCATGAGCTTGCATTTCCTCTGAATGTCCAGCTAGTTTAAGAGTACCTTGACATGATTTACCAAGTAATGCACCAGCACTTAATACATTTTGCAATGTCCATTCTCTTACAGCGTATCCTGAACGATCTTCAGGTGGTATCGAAGGCAATGGATTATTTTGTTTGTCTCTCCTACCAATAAATTCTGCTTCAGCCAAATCTCGTACTGCACTCGACATGAGTTCAACTAGCTGCGCAAAAATATTATATTAATACAAAAATCCAATGAAATATTTCACAATCTCATTGAGCATTCCATGGATCGCCAAAAAAAAAAAAAGAATAAATAATAACTCACATCCTGATTTCTCAATGCTGCCAATTCAGCGCTACTATTGCCCAATAAATAATCTCCACTAAGTAAGGCAATTTTATTACCAAATGTCATATCGTTTAATTCTGAAGCCTCTGGATAAACACCAGGTTGAATATTCACCAATCCTTTATGCACTAAATGACTTGTTCTAATCATTTCAGTAACTTCTGCCAGTGCACGTTGACTGTGTAAAACACCTGCTGCTTTATCTTCCTCCATATCAACTACACTTAAATGTCCAGCTGCTTTTGAAATGAGTAAAACAATAAGGCCCCATGCTTGCATATTATTTCTCCCATTATAAATCAAACTTCTGCAAAATTAAACAAACAAAAAATGATGAATATGAATGAGTTGATAAATAAACTATATACAATATCTCTTAAATAATTTTGAATATTATTAATGATAATAATTGGCACTTACTTAGCAGTTTTTAATAATGGATGATTAGAACCAACGAGCTTTCTTAAATGAAGAGCAACATTGGCTATTTCATCACTTAAAAGCCATCTTAAACTGAGAAATGAAGTTGGATATCCAACAATTTTCTCCGCCTCTGAAACAGCTCTATTCCAATCAGGCTTTTGATTAGCTGCTACTTTAGTTCCATAGCATCTGGAATACTTGACATTATTATCATGCATATTCAATAATGAACACTGCATTCTCTGTACATTTCGAATAAATACAGTCCTTTCAGATAACAAGATTGATAGTGAATAACTTTTTTTAACAATTGTTAATATAGAATTGTTAAAAGACATCGTTTCTTTTTGGCAGCAATGTACATTGAGTGATGACAAATGAAGGCAACAAGAAGTACTGAACCACGATCAACATCAGCATTGAATGGTCAAGTCGGCCAAGTATTCAGAAATGTGCGACGTTTCAAAACTTTCACCTCTGGCCTAAATTCCTGTTATACAAACATATACTGCATGTAGTACATAACAACATATTTATGTTGGTTAATAGTCATCTTTATTAAGAATTCAGTATACAATTGTCTAAATTATTTTTCGTATCAATCTCCATTTCATATTTTTTTTTATATTATCATAATGTAAACGGAGCAACTTTATCCACGTGGGTTTTGCTTTTGACACAACATGAGGATTAGCGCTATTCAACATGTTGTTCCAGTTGTATTTAAAGTACAGAAATCATGTACTTTATCCCAAGATAATTAATTTAATAAATATAATACCTATGACATGAAATTAAATTAATAAATAAATATCAACCAACATCACTTACATGTAAACATAAAAATTACAATAATAGAATAATACATATAAACATATTAACTAAAAGTGAGAATAAAATTTTTCCTGAATGATTAGACTTCATTAGAGTGATGCTTTCTATTTGTCTTTACTTACTTCATTATTAATTCTTAAGTTTCTACATAATATACATATACAAACATCTATTATACATATGTACATATTATTGCGAATATATATTGTTATTTGTAAATGCCGTAATGCATGAATATTATTTTTTTTGTATACACAATTGGTAGAGTTCAAATTATGAAATCTTTTCAACAATTTTTACCTTAAATTTTCTGGTCACTAAAAATTCTTTGTCGTTATCATAATTAATTATTTACATGTTATCAAATAAATAAATACATATAATAATTAATGTTTATATCTATGCACTAAATAGAAAATAGTAAAATACTGCTGCTGTAGTAGGAATCAGGAATCTTGTTTACTATTCTAGTCGCAAGAGGTCGTATCAACTTTTCCCCCCGAACTTGGGGAGAATCCACGTGCCTTTAAAGCGCATATTTGCATACATGATTATTATTTCACAATACATCATAATATGTATCAACCTATAATTTTATATCATACATATATTGATATAAATAAATTAAACTAGTTATTATTATTATATTTTGTATATAAAATAATAATTATCAGCATTTTTCAAGTCGGTAAGAAATTGCTCAAACATTTTTTTTTACATAAAAAAAAATGAATGTTTCAGTTTTGTATTAATTAAAAATATTTATATGGTTGTTTTAGGAAATTTAATAAATACAATTATTCTGTTGATGATTTACGAATATTGAATGAGAGAATAAATAACTTGATAATCAATTATATTGTTATTAAATAATATAACATAATGGCGGGCGTTGGAGGTAAAGTAACAACTAATTTTCGTGATAAATTTCGGGTTATACATAAAGAGGCGTTGCACTGGTTCCCTGGACACATGAAAAAGGGCTTGAATCAAATGCAGCAAAAATTAAAAAATGTGGACTGTGTAATAGAAGTTCATGATGCAAGGGTACCAATATCTGGTCGTTATGTAAATTTCAAGAATACAGTTAGTGGAATAAAACCACATATATTTGTATTAAATAAGAAAGATCTTGCTGATACACGTCAAGCAGAGAAGTATAAAAAAATTTTGAATGACGATGGAATAAAACATGTAATTTTTACAAACTTTAAAGATCAACAATGCAAAGGAATGCAATCAATTTTACCATTAGCAATCAAACTTATAGAAGAATCTAATCGTTATAATAGAGCTTATAATTCAGAATATGCAGCAATGATTATAGGAGTACCCAATGTTGGAAAGTCATCATTAATAAATAGATTGAGAAATAAATATCTTCATAAAAGTAATGCAACATTAGTTGGTGGCGTAGCAGGTATCACAAGATCAGTCCTGAATAGGATAAAGATATCGGAGAAACCATCAGTTTTTGTATTGGATACACCGGGAATTCTATCACCTTACGTGAAAGATGTTTATGCAGGATTAAAATTAGCATTAGTGGGATGTCTTCAAGATCACTTGGTCGGCCAAGAGATTATGGCCGATTATTTATTATTTTGGTTGAATAAACAAAAGCGTTATGAGTATATTGAAAAATTACAATTGCCAGCACCAAGTGATAATATAATGGAAGTGCTTACTTGTGTCGCTAAAAATTTAGGAAAAGTAAAGAGCATTAGAAATTATGATGGACAAAAAATCCAACGTCCGGATTACGTTTTTGCTGCTAATCATTTTTTAAAAATATTTAGAAGCGGTGAATTAGGTCCAATTTGTCTTGATGATGACATAATTGATAATGAAAGCTCATGATATATTTAGTATTACATACTTTTTCTGCTATAATATTTAATTATTATTTTTAATTTTATTGTAAAACGAAATACAGACTTCATAATTATCTGTAAATAATATAGAATAAATTTAAAATATTAGACAATGTCAGCATTTGTCATGGGAATCTGTTGCAACGACTCAAAACAATTATAAAATTTGTGATTAAAATAATTTTTTTTGTTCCCACCACTCATTCATTCCTTGCCACTTTTCCATCCTCAACTGCCTGTAATGCCACTTAGTTACTTTCCACCTTTCACTGATCTAACAGCTTTGACTTTGATACTTTCACCACGCAACATTTTCGGCATTAATTTCTAACTGTGAATTGTGATCAACGATTCATTTTATACTGTTAAACTATTGAATTTTACAAGGAATGATTTTATTCATTCAATATTCTTTGGAATAAATATATTAAATTAACGTGATTGAATTTGCAGCAGCTATGTTTGCAAGAGTGACATTTTATCCAACTTTAATTTACAATGTGGCGATGGAGAAAATTACTTCGCGACGGTGGTACGATAGAATTGATGAAACTGTTATACTTGGTGCTTTGCCGTTTCGAAACATGACCAGAAAGGTGAATAAATATAATTACTACGAATAATAAAAATTGGTATAATAAATATTTATAATTGAATTTTTTACAAACACAGTTGATAAATGATGAAAAAGTTGCTGCAGTTGTTTCAATGAATGAAAATTATGAACTCAAAGTATTTTCCAACACTGCTGAGGTGAGACTATAAATATAATCCAATTATTTATTTGATTATAACATCACTTTTGTCATTTGTATGAAATATTCATTAACCTAAATTGTTTTATCAAACGAAATAGCAATGGGCAAAACACGGCGTCAAATTCCTTCAATTATCCACAACAGATATTTTTGAAACACCTTGTCAAGAGAAATTAAAGGCAGGTGTAAAATTCATAAATCAATTTCAAGGTTGTGCTGATGGCGAGAAAATTATGGAAGGAAAATTACCGGGAACGGTTTACGTTCATTGTAAAGCTGGTCGAACACGAAGTGCCACACTTGTCGGCTGTTATTTAATAGCGGTAATATTATTAATAATATTGTTATTTAATTATATTAATTTTATAGTTAGATTGAGTCAATAAAATTATTATTTGTTTAGAAACACGGTTGGACACCTGAAAAAGTCGTTGAATATATGAGGAGTAAACGTGAACATATACTCTTACACACAGCTCAATGGGCCGCTCTTAAAACTTTTTACAATAATTATACAGAAAATCAAAAACAAAGCAGAGAAACATAATTTTATATTATATTAAATGTAAGTTTCATCGAGAAATCATTATAGCAATTTTTAATGGTAAAAATATCTGATAATTTTTATAATTATTCTTTATAAATTATCGTGATTGCGAAATATGTAAACTGATTGATATGTCAAACATTATCAAATTTTTTACATTTTGTTAAATAATTATTTGTAAATAAACATTAATTATTTTTACTAATCAACTGTTTTGCGTTGATTGATACAAATTGTTTAGCTTCTGCAATTGCATTTTCAGTAAGTGATAAAATTTCATCACGGGGTAATTTTAATACTTTTGAATGGCAATCAATTAATGGGTCTTCGTCTTTGAAGAAACCCAATTTAATTGGTACTACATTTTTTATCGTTTCCATCCATAATTGTGCATTGAATGAATTAGACAGGTAATTCTACAATCAATAATACATTTTTGATTAAAAATAAATTCAATTAATTAATATAATCATAAATAATGCGACAATAAAAAATATATTATATGAACTTCTTACCAATGGGACGAAACAACGTGCCTTAAATTTTCTATTTGATATTGCTATCAAAAATATTGGCATGTCAATATAATTTTTAATGACTAATTGTAACGGAATACTCTCCACTTCGACATCGTGAGATTTGAAACAATGAATTATATATGGTTCCACAGCAGAATTTATGACATTATCAATTTCTGATGTTAGAAAATTCAGTACGATTTCCTTTCTCTGATTAATATCTTTGACTTCACCAGTGCAAAGCTGCGAAATGCCATTATTTATTACATTGTTTGCAGTCTTTTTTAACATTTGATTATTAACATATTTATTTGTTACAGCCACCATAGTTTTATTTGATAAACCTTGTGATTTAACGTCAACAATTGAAAATTGTTTAAGTACACCGGTATTATGTACATGTGTACCACAGCATGTTTCTCTAAAATAAAAATAAAATAAATTATTCATTCATCATCGTACTAAAATATATACATTTACCAAAACAAATTTATATCATAAATTGAATTTGTACTTTGATTTTAATTCTGGTCCATTAACTTGAACTATCCTTAAATTACGATCAGGATATATTTCATCAGGAATAATTGTCAGATTTTTTTCACTCATTAATTCCAGCATGTCAACAGTTTTTGTTTCAATCGGAATATTTGACTGAATACAATTATTAATTTGTTTTTCTATTGATATTAAATCACTTGGACGAATTTCTTTACCAAATGTGCTGAATTTAAAAGTTAAATTGTCGTTTTTCACAACACTACCTCGTTGAGCAACTACTGGAAAAATATTCCTTAATGCAGCATTGAGTAAATGCGTCGCTGTGTGATTCCTCATCAAATCACTTCTATATTCTTCATCAACTAATACAGTAACCTCATCACCAGTATGTAATTCAATGTCTGCATGATCATTTTTAATTGATGATGTATCAAATACACCATAATGAATTACATAATCTTGGATTTTATGTACTTCAGTAACATTAAAAATTAAATTATTCATGTAAATGATTCCTTTATCAGAGAGTTGACCACCTTCCTGCGAGTAAAATGAAGTTTTATCCAACAAAATAGCAACTTTACTATTTTTGAGTCTTTCTCTACTCAACTTATTATTAATATATTCCTTATCCAATAAATTATCTTGAAAATAAAAATATTAAATCAATTTTATCTTCACAAATATGTATTTTAATCTAAATTATTTTAAAAAATGCTTACCATTTATTAATACTTCCAATAATTTACATTTTAACAGTGGTAATCGATACTTAACTCCGTCATATTCATAGTTATATTTGTAAGAGTCATTTGTTTTTGGCACATTATTATTCTTGAGATAATTAATAATTAATTCAGTATCAACATCTTTACCAAGTCGTGTAATACCAACGCGAGATCGTACTTGTGCTGCCTCTAAACATTTATTGAATCCCACTTTATCCACAGTGAGTCCTTCAATTTGTGCTAGTTCTTCAATTGCTTCCAAATCCAAACCATGGGTATCATAAATTTTGAAAGCTACATCTCCAGGAAGAGTTTTTAAATTATGGTTGTTCAACAAAGTCGACTGCAATATTTCATACGAATGTATCAACCCAGCAGCATAAGGATCAGATATTGCTGCTAATTGTGGCTTAGTTTCAACAAGATTCTGCCATTGTTTTCCTGATGATGCTCTCAAATTTAAAAAATGTTCCATTTCATAATTTATTATTGTTTGAACCTGATGGAAGAATTATATTAAAATTAATCTCTGTTAATTCATACATAAACATTATTTTATATTGTTTTATCAATATTATGAATAAGTGTAAATGTGTCTGTAATCATATCACCTGCTTTAAATTTGTTTGTACTTCTGGATAAACATCACCAAGACTCTCTGCAACGTGATAGCTCAATTCATGAAGTAAATTATTCGATTGAAATGTTTCTATTCCAATATTAATTGCTTTTCGTATGATTCGTCTGAGTTTATGATTTGATTCAGGTATCATTCCATCAGCTAATGCAATCGTTATCATCCTGGTGTGATCAGCCATTATTCGATAATCAGTATCAATTAAATGTTCATTGTTGGATGGAAATTTACCGGTATAAATCGGAGCATTTGTAGATTTTTGAATTGCTTCAAAGAGAGGTTGAAAGAGATCTGTATCATAATTTGAATTTTTTCCTTGAATAATTGTGACTAGTCTTTCAAAACCCATTCCAGTATCAATGAACTGTTTATTCAATGGTTGAATTCCACCAGCTGCAAGTCTCTCAAATTCAATAAATACAATATTCCACAATTCAGTGAGATGTAAATCATTTTTCAAATTATTATTGGTATGCAATTTATTATCTGCAGGATGTATTGGTCTATCTATATGAATTTCTGTACAAGGACCACATGGTCCACTTGCACTCATTTCCCAAAAATTATCAGCCATACCACGTGGTAATATTCTATCATTTGGTACTCCAATTTTTTGCCAAATTTCTCGACATTCCAAATCCGCTTTTAAACCTAATAATTCATCACCACCAAAGTACGTTACGTATAATTTATTTTCATCGATGCCATACAATTGTGTCAATGTATTCCATGCATACTTGCATGCTTCTTCTTTGCCATAAGAACCAAAAGACCAATTTCCCAACATTTCAAAAAATGTATGGTGATACGTATCCAATCCTACTGAACTTATGTCATTATGTTTTCCACCAACTCTGATACATTTTTGATAATTAACCACTCTTGATGATGGTGGTTTTTGATGGCCCAAGAATATACTTTTGAATTGATTCATTCCAGCATTAACAAAAGCCAATGAAGCATCGCATAAGGGTATTACAGGACTTGATGGAATGAAAATATGGTTCATTTTATTTGTATAATAATCTATGAATTCTTTCCTGATTACTTTTGCACTCTTGAAATTTGAAGTAGATTTAACAGAATGATGTGCAATACATTTTATATTACTTGATTTTATATTAAATACAATTCCCGACTTAAAATTCTTACTAATTTTTATTGTTTTCCGTGAGATAAACATTTTGGGAAATATTTAATATCAGAGTATCACTGTATGTTGGTTAAGATTTGAGGTTATGGTCGGCAAATGAATGGAATTAATAAATTTTATTCGTTGCATGTATTTTTTTGTGTTGATAGTTAATAAAAATTATTATTGTGCAAATCGCAAATGTATTTTGCATTCATTTTGTTTAAAATACAGCCACTTTGCGGCACTGCACTTAATATAAATAATATATAAAATTCTCATATATATTTATGAGTAACAATCAGCACTCTAGTGCCTCTAGTCGCTATTATTTGATATTGAGTTGGGAAAATATTTTTCTTTTCATTTTCAAAAGTCTAAATAAGGTATATTCTTTTTTTATAATGAAGATAATACATAAATATTCATCATAAATTATATACATGGTAAACGAACAATGGATTATTGTCAATAAAATTTTATGTCATGAAGTGTACAATCAATAATTCGAATCTTAAATAATTCATGCTTTTGCAGACTTAGCAACTGCATCAATAAATGTCGCAAGTTTAATATCTCTATGAGATAAACCATTGACATCATGAGATGATAATGTAATATTAACTTTATTATAAACATTAAACCATTCAGGATGATGATCCATTTTTTCTGCTTTCATAGCTACTCGAGTCATGAAACCAAATGCCTAAAAATAATTATGCTTAGTTAATTTAAATCTTTGAAAGAATTACATTTTTAATTTAATTATATTTTTCATCAAACCTCATTGAAATCTTTGAAATTAAATTCCTTGTAAATAGCATCTCGATTATCCTGAACAATCCAGCCACTTTTCAAAAGTGGATTCAGCACAGTTTCTCTCTCGTCACTCAACAATTTAGTCTGTAATAATTCATAATAAATATAAAAATGTAATATTCAAACACAGGAAATAACTATCAAAAATGGAATAACAGATGTCACATATTGAACACGATCAATAATATTTATTTATCAGTAATGTCCTTAAAGTCATATTATTGATACCCTGAGCTCGCAATTGTTTACACAGTTTCAAAAGAATAATTTACTTCGCAATCTCATGGAATTAATGAGTAAAATAAATGAAATTCTTACCATTCTTTTATTTTTTGAAGCAACAGCTGCGGAGTTTCGATTGATAGAGTGCAAAAGTAAAGATTTGATCTCCCCACTCAACAAAAGCTGTTTCCTAATGATTACCATGGTCGCCATCAAGAAGAGAGGTGAATAGAAATCTTGCGCTGAATGTATAACTCCCTCTACTGAAAGTTACACGCGTGTAACTACTGTTTTGCCGATATATATTTATTATTATTACTAACTATATGTAATATAAAATTTCTATGATATAGAAAATATTTTGAAAACTTTAAATTAAATTAATCAAATTTTTCTGTACTCATAAGTTATTTCATATTTATATATTTTCATTATTACAAGTTGATAAAATAAAAATAATACATTGCTTAACAAATATTTATTTAATATTATTTTTTATTTAAAATGCTTTTTTCCCCTTTTTAATTAAACTTGGTGGTGGTGGGAGAGGAAGTTTTAATGTTATGGAATATTTATTATCTTTAGATGTTGAAGTTCCGATAAATTTTGATAGGTCCAGCAGTTTCTTGGGACCCAATCGTGATTTAATGTGATCACTAAACAATTCGAGATCCAGTTGATAATTATTGATCATTAAGCCCAAAATGATGCAGTGAATTACTGCTTTATCTCGTATACTAATTGGCCTAGCTCTGTGAAAGAGAAAATTAAAGATAGAGACAATTCATACATAAAGCATATCAACTAGTAAAAAAAATTTAATATTTACCTGCCAGTTGTACTTTGCATGCTATATGTATCCTGAATAAATACACTTATTAGTGGATCAACAGGACAAATTTCGTCTCTTCTTTTCTTCGCGTCTCTCACTGGCATGTTCAACCATTTACAAATCCCATTAATGTATTCTAATATCGCGACTTTTTTTGATTTTTGTTGACTATTTTCAATAATTTTCAACATTTTTATGTAAAATTGAGATTTTCTGAAATACAATAGATATAAATATTCAATGAAAATTAAATATCTGATATTCCTAACGTTAAATAAATTATCGTGACATAAATATTAATAATAAAAATACCCTTCCAAATTGCTGTTGACTATTTCATCAGCCTTTTCACATAAATTTTCAAGTTTATCTGCAGGAATAATGTCATGTATATTGTAGACATCTTCAACAGTAGCTGCATCTCGATTGCATGGCGGTATATTGTTATCTGATGAAATATTTGACACCTGCATTTCTAAATCAGCTCGTACAATCTCTGTATCTATAAAATTAAATACAAATTAATAAATGCTTATATTGAAACAATATTAAATGATAACTATAAATTAATTGCTCATTATTCATACTTGCGGCAGCTTTTTCCAATTGATCTTTCACTGAATCTATATTTACTTTCATTCGTTCATACTGTTCAGTTCTCCGTTTTACTCTTTTAGAACCAAATTGTTTGTTCAACATTGCAGTTCTATCACCATCTATTTGATTATCATGAGCTGCTTTATCGTTGAGAACAGGCGTTACATTCCAACGTTCTGCTTGAACCAATCGAACTTTACCAGTTCGTTTATTATGAATCGCTAACATTGTGTACATTGATTCATCCTTGGGATTTGGACGATATCCTTTATATACAATCTGATTATTCGACAAACCCAACACTGTTTTATCATTTGCTTCATCGTAAAATATATTACACTTCAATTTGTTAGCTTGTTCATTCTTTAATTTACCATTATTAAAATTAACTGTAACATTGTAATTTCAATTTAATATATTTTACATTCATATTATGGAGCATAACCTAAAAATTTTTAGAAGTGAGGTTATGTATGATTGAAAATGCATTATTTTACCAATTATAGGTTGAATCTTCATCGGTTGCATTACAACATCTTCTATCACTGCTTCGACCTTCATTTTAAAATAATTATTATCCAAATGTAAATAATTTACACAAATAAATTAATTTCACCTCAAATACACGATTCACGTGTCATGTCTCTGGGGAAGACTGAGAATATATTTTTAAATATATCAATTTATCGGTATATTCACTTTCTACATTACCTACCGGTCTAATCTGCAGTATCAGCATATAAATCATCTAATTTCAAGTTGAAATCATCAAATTCGGAAATTTATAATACAAAATAAAACAGTTTTAATATGATAAATTATCAGGAAATCAAAGAGGATATGGATGAGGATATAATTTCATTGATAAAATATAATAAATACAATTAATATTTTAGATATATTAGTTTTAAAATAGTTTCATTTATTCATTTATGATCCACTCATCTCTGCCATGATTTTCTCTTTCATATAGCGATATGTATAATTCTCTATTGCTGGAGAAGAAAAAATGCTGGCCCGCTCTTTGAGACCATCATCACCATCATCAGAATTCCGGATTGAAATCATTTCAATTTAGTCCAGGATTATGTCCTCATCCGGGTTGCCATCTGGTAGAAAAATCGATAATTATTGAATGTTATTTGAACGACTTGAATTATAATTAATCGCGCATTTGATAATTTACAATATTTTAGGACTTATCGGGATCGATTTATCATACAGATTTTTCAATATCAATATCTGATTAAAATTTTTCATCAGCTGTGTGATTATTATTAATGAATTACATATTCCTTCGCACCAGAAACGTCATGATCGCTCGATATTATAGGCGAAAAATAGAACATTTGATAACACTAACTGTAATATTTAATGGAATCAATGAAAATAAAATAAATAAAAAAAATTTTAATTTACTGGAAATTGGAATGAAAAATATAATAAACAAAAAAAAAACATCGCGATGTTGTTTATTTATTGTAAAAGTAATGGGCGCACGCACGCTTTAACATACCTTCTTATGTTTTATCTCAAAGTACACTCATTGGCAGGTTGATACGCGAAATGCATTCGTAGCACGCGTTTATCTGGTCGGTGTTTATCGCATCTCTGTTATTCATCGTCTCAAGGCCGCATCGTGACGTTTATGCTACACAAAACACATTTTTCTTCGACAACGGAGCAAAGCGGAATTATCAGTATGACTGATGACGACGGATATAAGGTAAAAGGATAATAATGCTCCATGTCAAATCACATGAATCAATCGAAAATCGACAGGACTCGCAATACGTATAATAAAATCATATAAAAAAGACAAAAAAATGTATCAATAAAATTTTGAAATAATTTTCTTCTTCACTAATTAATCTGTACACGCATTTTAAAGTTGTTTCTTTATAATACACACATACATAAACAATATTTATAATTTGATATTTTATTATTTATCAATAAGTGAACACTTGAACATTGTTGAGCTTTTACAAAGTGAAATAAAGAAAAGAAATTATACAACAAGGTTTAAGTTTTTCATGGTAAATTATTTTTTTCTTATCTATGGATTCCTTTTTATCGAACTATCCCATTCACCAGGTAACACTAAACAAATTAACTATGCTATATCAGGGATGGAATAGTGACCTGCATGACAATCTCATATATTATATCGCTTAACATATTCGCGTTTATTTATTTATTTATTTAATATTTCGTATGATCCCTCGTTCATCAATATTATCTATCGTAATGAATTGTATTTTCCTAGGTATAATGGATTTGTCTATTCCAATTTATAATTCCGAATAGATTATAAAAAAATAAAATAAAAAAAAAACAAATAAAATAGAGCATCGAGCAGCAATACTTTCTTTCACACTCTTTTTTTTCATTTATAATTAAATATATCGACTTGAATCTACAATTGAAGCGATATAACACTTTAAATATGAACGTTTAAGGCCCAATTTTCATCGTATGTTGCAGTGGATATTTATGAATTTTGTACGTTCATGTTCATTTTTTATAATCATTCTTTTTTTATTTAACATTACCACAATGTAATTATTTCATTATTATTTCATATTATTTAACCTATGATACTTCACTGACAAAAAAAAATTCCTCGTTATTTCGTTATTTGCTCATGTTGGATGTGTTCACATTAAGTCGACGTACATTCTCCTCGACAGTTGCAACATGATTCTCAACGATTGGTAGACAAAAGGACACACGCACAGTGTAGAAATATTATCTCTACATATACATTCGTGTAATGGTTGATACATGTATATTTTTTATATTTAATATTTTCCTTCGATTTTCTTATATTTTTTTTCGCCCATTCTGCTTTAAAAGCTTTATCCATGCAATGTGATACATACTTCGTATCATAAAACGGTGCACGGTATTATTATTCACAGTACATACGCATCTAGTACCTTGGAGGCAATGTGTCTGCCGGACCTGGGAAGCTAAAATGTCAAAAAGTGAAAAAAAAAATCGCTAAATTAATTTATTCAGATAATAACGCAATTTTCATGACGAGCATGAAGAACGACTCAAAGTATAAGATGTAACGTCATTTATTGATAAACAAGGATGTTATATTGTTACGCAAATACGTTCTGATTTATATGTCCCGTTCGCAATTCCTATTTTTTCACTCAAAAGCGTAATGAGTGATAAAGCGATTTTTTTTTCATTAAAAACGTATTTTATTATTCAATATTTATTTATTCACTGATTTTTTTTTTTTTTTTTCGTTTCGCATGAATATGAAACGCATAGAAATACCGCATACACTCGCCATTTCAGAATCGCAGCAATATATTATGAATTATCGCAATTTCATACACGTTATAACGACAGTGACGCTTCACTCGCACGCTCGCATTTTTCATATAAACACACATGGATGTTGTTAGTAAAACAACAAAAATTCAGGACAGATAAGCGCTGTAAAATATTTAATTTTCAAGTTACCAATTAAAAAAAAAAAATTTCTTTTTTTCGATATTATTTATCAGCCGTTACACCTTATACTTTTATTGAGTATTTCTCGTTTTCGTATTTCCCTAGTCCATTACGAAGCAGACTTGTGTGAATCGCAATGACGGATCTTAATTAATAAAATTTCATATTTGAAATAACAAATAATTAGAAACTTACCGTCCACCACCTCGCGGAGGACCGTACGCATCGGGTCTGTCATATCCTTCTGCATATCTACAAATTCAATGTGTAAATAATTTAATAATTCATCTGATTATAAAATTAATTAATCAATTAAATCGTGGAATATATCATGAAAATTTACCCAGCACCAACAGGCGGATATCCACCACTTCCGGGTACTGCAGTTCCAGGTCTTCTGCTAAAAATGTCAGTCTGTGGACCGGGACCAGTGTTATAATTTGGCGCTCCAGTACTGTAGCTTGGACCTCCACTCATTGGTCTATTAGAATTACTAGTACATTATCGTTTACAATTAAATAACAATTTAACAAATATAATTATAATACAAATAATATAACTCTAAATGACTAACCCAATGTCAGTATAACCACTGCCATAACCACCGCTAGCCACTGCTCCACCACCATTTCTCATTGGACCGGCTGATGTACGATCATAATCATTTCGTTGAGTGTATGGATCGACTGCTCGTCCAGCACCAAAATTGTCCGCTCGGCCATAATCTGAGACAGATGGTACACCGCGATTAAAGTCACCTGCCATTCCACCGCCACTTTGGACTGTAAAAAATGGAAAATTTATTTTATATTGCCTAATATCTATTTATAAATTTTTTTTCCTTCTTTCTAATTGTTCTTTTAATTGAAAACATACAGTTGCCATAATCTGTTCTTCCGCCGAAATCAGCAGAACGTCCATAATCTGCAGAACGACCATAATCTGAGCCACCAGCTGGACCATATCCACCAACAGCATTTGCATTTGGTCCATAGCCACCAGCCATGCCTGGTGCAGATGAAGTGTATCCACCCATACCACCACCGCCGACATTTTGTCCATAACCACCTCGATCTGCATATCCACCACCTGGATAATCATTGCCACCACGTCCACCAAAATCGCCACCACCACGATTACCATAATCAGAATATCCTCCGCCTACACCACCTGTTATTCAAATAATTTCATTAATAAAGGAATAATTGCAAGTAAAATATTGAGGTAAAATTAATAATTTTTCACCTCTGCGATCGTTATATGGACCAGGACGTCCGCCATCGCGGCCACCATCTCGACCACCTCGGCCACCTCGCATTGGTCCACCTCTACGATCATCTCGTCGTCCACCTGGACCACCGCCTCGTGATTTCCCTGTTGATTGTTCTACATTTATCGTAGCTCCTTTGAAATTAGTATTGTGTAACGCTTTTATTGCTGCTGCAGCATCTTCTTCGCGTGCCATGTGAACAAATCCATAACGATTCATTACATCACATTCTGTGACTTCACCAAAACGTAAAAACAACTGTCGAAGCTCATCGTTTCGACAGTTCTCTGGTAAACGGCCTACGAAAATTTTTGTTTTCCTCTGTAATAATGAAAGGAAAAAATATACAAGGTGATAAATAACGTAGGTAAATTATTGATATTATTTATTGTTGATGCGTGAATGTTTTATTTGAATGTGAAATTGTTTCTTTGAAATCGACCATACACATACTAAAAGCTATTGCATGGTGTCTGTTCAAGAATCAAATTTTATTTTGCTCAATATTGTATAGCATAGTAAAATGCTATAGAAAATGTAGTTTTATCAATCTGTTAGTGAACAGAATATAAAACACATTGAGCTGATGAAATATCGAAAGATAATCATGTATTGTATTGGAAAGAAACATCGCATTAACTTACCGGCATATTTGAGGAAACCATTGTCTGAAACAAATAAAAATAAATAACTATGTAATGAGGAATATATTTTCACTTAATAAAATTATAAGGATATATATTCGTTGATCACACGAATAATGGACGTGAAAATTTATGCATATGAATAAATAGTAAGATTTGTCTCATGAGAATATTTTAATTTCTAACATAATAAATAAATAAAAAATGTTATTCAATAATATTAACTGATAATTATTAATTCTAGAATTAATATTTTTTGATGACGTTGTTGGAATTAGATGTAAACTAGTCACAGATATTCAAATATTTCGTTACATTCACGTAAATGAATCGCATTTTTAAAAAGGGAAAAATTTTTATTCAAATAAATTTATTGACTAAATATAAAACAATAAAATATATTGTCACAAATATATTTATTGAATATTATTGTAAGTAAAAAAAATGTTTTCAATACTTACGTTGACGAACGAGGTTGCTGATAAAATAGAAATGGAATAAAAATGGAGGATATTTTGCGTTACACTGATAAATAGCGCAAAGCCGAAATAAAATGGCGTCAATTGCGTCAACGTGGGGGAAATTGAATCATATTCGAAGAATACGTTTGGTACATAAAAGTGTCTTGTGGTGGCGCATATACTTCCGTTTAAAAAAAAAAAAAATGATACACATATTTGACTTGTTGACGTGCACACAAATATACATATTATATGTACATTCAAGTTTCAGAATCTTTATTTGCAATTTGAATTACTGAAAAACTTGAAATTATTTAATTTTTGTAAATATACCTGAATATATGCCCTCAAGTTTACTTTAAAAAAAAAGAAAAATATTCTCTTGCATGTATAAATGAAAATTATTTCACTGATTTTGCATATATATATGTATATTTCTATTTATCATTTAAAGAAATCTGTTATATAAAATAATAAATAATAGACAGATTGGATTTTTTGAAGGAGTTGATGAAGGCTAATATAATTAATGGAATAATAAATCTACATTTGGTTCAATGTATTTTCTGATGATTATTAGCAAAACATTTTGAAATACATTATTGTTTGGTGAAACTTAAGATCTAGGACGTTCTTTTTTCTCTTTGTACAATGCCAATAATGAAACATTGGCAACTTTCACGACCTTGAATCTAACCCCGGGAATATCTCCAACAGCGTGACCTTTACGACCAAATCCAGCAACGAGAACTTCGTCATTTTCTTCAATATTATTTAAACAACCGTCTCTGGGAACGAATGCTGTTATTTTTTTGCCATTTTTAATTAGTTGAACACGAACACACTTTCTGATAGCTGAATTGGGCTGTTTTGCCTCAACACCACTGCAAAATATAAACATTCACATTAATTCATTTATAAAGTACCTTAAATATTGTGGATATTGTTAGGATTTGCATTACAGACAAATTGATGAAGCATATGTACTTACACTTTTTCAAGGACAATTCCCTTAGCATGGGAAGCACCTCCGAAAGGATTAGCCTTCCAACGGGTTCCAAGATGAGCTTTTTTGTAGTCTTTATCATTCCATCGCTGTTCGCGTCTATGATTTACGTGTTTACGAGCTGTGCGAAGACCACGAGGTTTACCTATCAAGAAAAAAATTGAGGTTAGAATTCACAGGCGAATTAATACTCCATAAATATAAATAAAAAATGAATTAAATAATAATTTAATTGCTTTGAAATATTTGACTGATGTTATATTTGACAAAACTTATATATTTATTGTGTTATATAATTGATTAAATTATTTAAATTGAATATAAATTTTTAAAACTTCACTAACCCATTTTGGTTGATGTGCAATCTATCCGGAAAAGAAATGGCCGCTATGAACGGAAATAGAATAGATACGCTTTTAGCAAGTTAGTATCAAAGTACAGTCGATAGATAGCGCCATGAGTGTATTCCTATAGAAGAAACGTCATCATCACGAGTCAGATGACGCTGCTGTATACTTCAAATATTGGCGGGAGATTGCATGGCGGCAGGGAGGAGGCACCACACACGGCACACATACACACACAAAATTATTATGGTTCACACATTTTTCGCTGCGCCATAGTCTAGAACATAATATTATAGGTTATGTTTTGAAACTGTGTTCTTTATTGACATTGAGCGAATTATTGTCCATTGAATTTTAGTTATGTTTTATTAACAATATTTAAATAAATTATTAATCATGAACGCAGCACCAATTCCAAAAGACACTCAGGTAATTTAATAATTTAATATATATACACAAATTACGGTTAATATAAGCACCGGTTATACAATAAAAAAATTAATACTATAATTTAATTTAATTTTGTATTTATTAAAAAAAACAATAATTTTCATCTATTTAACGTCAAAAAAATTTTTTTTAGGATTTTCAATTCAAGCATGCATGCACTCAGCAAGTATGTGATAACTTGAACAATATTCCTATCGCTTGTAGCCTCATTGTATCTGATGGAAAACGAGGACTTCTATACATTGGCTATAAGAACAAATTAACCGTATTAAAATATAACGGAGATTCTGATTCTCGATGTGTAATCGATTATGATCTTCCACAAACAATCTCAAAGCTGTCGATAAGCTGTGATTATTCATTTTTGGGCATAACATTCAACAAATCAACTGCATACATATACAATGCTAATTTATTATCAAAAAATACATTGGAAGTTCTTCATGAAGTTCAATTATCATCATCAACTCCAAATGTATTTGGTTATGATCTTCGATGGAATCCAGCGGTGCCCGGTATGTTTTGTACAGTCGCAAGTGATTATACTATTGGATGTTTTCAAATAAATGTCGAACAAAAAACAACAATGAGATTAGTTGCATTGGAAAGAATTGCGGGATTAGAAGCAATGTGCGTTGCATGGAGTCCAAAAGGCAAACAATTAGTAATTGGTTGTAAAAATGGTAATATTGTACAATTAAAACCCGAATTAAAAGTAGCAAGAACTATACCTGGACCATCACCCGCAATTGGTGAAGTTATTGGAATATTATGGCTCAGCAATTATCAATTTTGCGCCGCGTATTCGAATATTAATGAGCGTCGTATTAATGTTTTAATCGTAAATGCACCAAAAGGCGAAACTGTTGCAAGCTTTGTGTGCTATGAAGATATAACTTATGGTATGCCTGATATGGAGGGTGAATATTCACCCCGATATTACTTCGATCATATACCAGAATGGAATTTAATTATTGCGGCAAGCAGCAGTAGCAGTGAAGTAGCAGTGCTTGGATCACTTGACAATGGTGCTAATTGGGAACAGTGGCAATTGATTGACAGTGCTCGAGCACAACTTCCACTTATTCGCACGACTGAAACATATCCTGTTGGCATGACAATTGACAAATCGTCGACAATTAAATTACCATGGGGCCCAGAAAATACTCTACCTGATCCAGTGCCAATGCTTCATATATTCGGTACATCCGGACAAATTATTAGTATTCATATGGTCAATTTACAACCAAATTGTCCAGCAATATGTTCGCCACCGAGTGAACCCGCCACTATAATGCCATCACAATCACGAATGAGTATTCTACCATCGGAAATATCTTTTAATAATCATTCAGGAATGACAAGTACACCACGACCAAAGCCAGTTGAATCAATTATAGAAAAACCAAAACCTTTATCCAATGTCAATATATTCAATAATCCTTTAGCAACATCAAGTTTAACTTCAGCCGAGTTAATCGTACCACCAACACCATCAACCACACAAACGATTGCATCGGCACCAGCTCCTGTAGCTCATGTGGATCTCAAAATACCGAAGCCACGCTCCGAGATATTTGAAGCTCCACAAATTCAAAGAACAGAACAAGCAAGACTATCGCCAGTCAAAGAGGTTTCAGTAATTACTCCCACATCAGAGAATCCTGATTTCGATGACAGTATTTGTTGGCGAGCATATCAAGAGGAATTGACGCATTTTGAAAAAGAATTAAGAGTAAAATTAGAGCCTCAAGTGTGGCAAGTCGGTACCGAAGATGAGCGACAAAGATTAATTGCTCAATATGCTGAAATTGATGAATTCTGGCGTGAACTTCGAGAAACTACTAACAGTTTATCCAATGAAATTGGATATTTAAAAGCACTATTACTTCAATCTTTCGCTTGGGTAGAAGAAACTAAATCGAGAAATTCAGCGAATGGCAGTGATGCGCCACGAGATCGTCAT
Organism: Microctonus hyperodae; assembly: GCA_030347285.1. Lineage (NCBI taxonomy): Eukaryota > Metazoa > Arthropoda > Insecta > Hymenoptera > Braconidae > Microctonus > Microctonus hyperodae. The sequence goes on along the minus strand of JAQQBR010000003.1, from coordinate 3,556,732 downwards.
GATAGAAGTAAAATTCAAGAATTACAGCGTTTAGCGACTCATACACAAACACAATTGATTCAAGCGTTGAAGGCAATTGACATGCAATGGTCAGAATATCAATCACAAGAAAGATCAAAAATGAAAATACCAAATTTGGAATATATTTATCAAGCACTTAAGAAACAATCAGAAATAGTTGCGAGACAGAAAAAAATAATTAACAAGCAAATAACAAAAATACGGGCATTAAATAAAGGCAATAAAATGTCAAATCTCAATCGATCTATTGTCAATTTAAGTTTGAATTCTAGTACATTGGGAGGATCATTTGGATTGAATGTGAATGGTGGAATTATCGAGACACGTTGCAGAACAATTGCTAATAATACAAAAAAATTTACAACAGGAAAACAATCGAAATTACGAGGAATATTACTTCATAATGCTCCGAGTGTAATCAAACCTATTGTACCAACACCTGTTCAAGATCGATTAGAAGCCACTCTGTCTTCATTAGCTACACTCAGTCCAGTGACGGCGTCATCCAAACAAAAGATTGGAAAACTTATTCCCGATCGTCCAGCGGTGACAAAAGTAAGTCAAATAATAACTACCACTACGACGACGGTTACTCCAATCCAAAAAACAACAGCCACATCACACAATCCTTTAGCATCACTTACAAACATTGTCGCAAATATTGGATCATCAGGATCGGAAATTGTGACTCCATCGCTAGCACCATCACAGTCTCAACCGCAATCAAAATCACAACCTGCGCCATTTTCAATGGGCACTTTATCATCAATTTTTGCAAATAATACATCGAGTGCGGAAAAAATTAATACATCTGGCAACATGCAGTTTAATTTAAAAACAAATGTGTCAAACCAATCGCCAATTGTGCCCGCGCCATCAACAACTCAATCATCAATAATTACTACTGCCTTTCCTAAAGTTATGTCTATTTCTTTTGGCACACCGGAGCAAAAGACAACTGAATCCGCAACGACTGTAAATACAACGACTAAAGAAACTTCCCAAAAGAATATTCCTTCATTGAAACCTGTTGATCTGAGTAATACAGTACAATCTACACAACCGCTATTCGATACAAATTTATTTGCCAGTTCTATGAGCATAACTCCATCGTCAACAGTCAAAAATGATATGTTTAGTGCATCATCACAGGCTCAAACTTCAACGGGTCTTGGATCGGGTTTAGCGTTATCATTTAAAGATTCATTACCGCAGGTAACATCAAGCCAGCAGACTGTATTCAGTTTTGCCAGTCCGTCTTCAACGACAGCAGTACTTAAAACCACGGCAAATACAACGAATAATGCGCCGGCGGAAAGTATTCAGACGTTTTCATTTGCATCAAAACCTTTTAATACCTCAGCTGTAGTTTCACCAACAAAAACAGAGCCTACTGCTCCGGTTAAATCGGCAATTCGTGCTAACTTAGAATTATCTAAAATGACAACAGCACTGCCGTCATTTAATCTAGCAGAGAAACCATCGTCAACTGTTGCCGGTACCACTTCTTTCGCGACTTCATTTGGAAATTTATCAACGCCAATATCATCGACAATAAACTTTGGAAAAGCACTATCGGTAACGCCGAATATTACTCAACCCCAGCAAGAAAACAAAACCTCGATTACTCTACCAGCAGGCACTAGTATTGAAAAAGTAGGCGGAACTACTGGCACGCCGACTTCAACTACTTCAGGCTCATCAATTTTCGGTAGCAACATAATATCGCCTACAAATACGTTTGGTACATCTATTTTCGGAGGAGCATCTATGTCTTCAGCACTTACACCACCAGCAGCAGCATCATCGCCCACCGTAGATAAAACACCAGTAACGTCATCAACCACGTCAATTTTTAGTTCTCCATCAAACAGTATATTCTCAAAAAATTCTACAACATCATGGGAAACAGGAACGCTACCGTCAGCAGCTCCACCGGCTTATGACAATTCACAATTCCGCAATATACTAGGCGATCTTAATGTTAAATTTGGTCAACCGTCACAACCTGCAGAAGCATCATCAATTTTCGACAAAACTCCAACAACACCTCCAGTGTCAGCATCGGTAATTGCGCCATCGTCGCCTTTTGCACAATCTCCTTCATCGCCATTGAATGCGACTAATCTCGTGAAAAGCCCATCGACAACCACAGCGTCAACTGGATTTTTTGCTAATAATGCAAATACATCAACTAATTCTATTTTTGGTGGAATGGCAAATGCCACAGCAACTCCATCAAAATTATTTGGCGGTAATGCCACTAGTCCCACGGCAACGACCTCGATATTTGGTGGCGGTGCTGCTACTCCTGCTGCTGCTTCTTCTCCTGGTGCACAATCATCGATATTTGGTGGATCAATATTCGGTGGATCTTCGACTTTTGGTGCTCAATCTTCAATGCCTGCTGCTGCTCCTGCTTCAGTATTCGGTGCATCACCGGCATTTGCTGCTAAACCTACTTTTGGCGGACAACCTCCAATATTTGGCGCGGCGAAACCAGAGTTCAATAGTCCATTTGGATCAAGTGGATTTGGAAGTCCAGCTGGTTTTGGCGCAGCGCCAAGTTTAGCTGGAAGTCCTCCAGCATTTGGTAATACACAAATGGGCAAAGTATTTGGTAGTCCAACTGGAAATAGTACATTCGAATCGCTTGCGGGCCAAAGTAATCAACTTGGGTTCGATAGCTTAGCTCAAAAAAGTCCAAGCCCAGAAAAACCACAGACATTTAGTGGTGGCAGCTCTTTCTCCAGCTGGCGATAATGAAAAATTAAATAATTATACATAGGATAACTTTTCTTTTTTTCGAGACGTGAATTTTATGCATTGCGTATCATTCTATTTTTGATCAATATTATAAAATCAAGTAACAAACATTGTATGAAAAAAAAAAAAA
>JAQQBR010000003.1:3534846-3548815 GCA_030347285.1 Microctonus hyperodae | reverse complement strand
GAAAACAATTATCACTAATTAATATTCAAAATTAATTTTATATTTTTTATATATATGTACGTATTTTATATACATAAAATAAATATATATTCTATGTATACATAAGTAAAATAAATACATGTTTTATAAATATAAAATTGATATAAGCTTTACGAAAGAAATATAAATTAAAATTTGTCAGCGACAAGTGGATTGATTTGTATCAATGAATAAATAAGTGTGTATATATAATTACAAGGGGAAAAAATTTGTTTTTCTTCTCTCAATGATGCGGTGGTTGGCACTGCAGGCATCACAAATTGCCGATAATGATCTGTAGGGCTATTTCAACATTTTCAACCAAGCTATCGTCACCCTATACTCATTCGTCTTCAATATATTTACACATACATGTATGTATGGATATACACACATTATCGTTGATTTACCTTTCACTCAGGGGTTGTATAATAGAGCAGATGCGCGATATATGCGATATACGTTCATATTATTTCTCTATATATAAAATAGGGGGAAAGCTAATTTTCCCAATAATTTCTTCATGAAATTTTTGATCTTTGAAATATCTATTCGGTATTAATTATTTTCATTTATTGAGAATGAATGTATTAATTATTTTTATGTGTTATTATTTTCTTTTTTTAGGTGTCTGTATTCAGGAATGTTTGTGTAGTTCGATGGATTAAGTATATGTATGGGTATAATGTATGAAATGTACGTGTAGATATTTAAATTGGAATAAAAGAATGTGCAGAGGAGAATGAAAAACGTTGATATAAAATACCGCATTGAAAGTCGTCCAAGCATATGAATATAACTGACGATATCATGGAAGGGAATATATAGAAAAATAAAGTGATATCCTCAAAATGTCTTCAAGCTTCGTCGACGCGGGAAAATCTTATCATTCATATAGAAACAAAAAAAAATTATTACGGTATTGTTATGTGTCTATCTGTGCAAATGTATTATTTTTATACGTATGAATTTTTATTATAACAAAAAAAATTTGTTTTTGTTATAAATTTTTATTATAATAAAAAATTTACTTTTGTTATAAATTTAAACTATAATAAAAATTATTAATTTTCATCATAAATTTTTACTGCAATAAAAAGCCATAAATTTCTATCTTAAATTTTCGAAAACAAACAAATATAAATTTTTACACCAATAAAATTCATTCAAAAAATAAAAGAAAAAAAAATTCAACACATTCAAAATAATGAAAATCGCATTATTAATACATATATTAACAACATATCAACTAAATTAAAATAAATATTTTGTTCTCCCTCAAAGTATAAATTTTTTATTCTTACCATTTCATATATCTAAAAATATGTTTCATCACATGTGAGAAAAATCATATTTATTTTGTCTCTTCACTCTTCAACATTACATTACATATTTATATACATATATATATTTTTGTATAGACGAATTCTTGCCTTGTTCGGAGACACCCTCGAAGAATACGTATATAATAGTTATGGGAAAAGAGTGCTTGAACACGGACGTTGGTCAGACTCCCGCAGTTCCAATTACGTTTTGCAAAAGTCCCTGTTTGTCCGCGCTTCTTTTTCTATTATAACTTCGTGGCGAAACTCTTCAAAAAACGTAGCGCACACTTTATTCTTCATTCTTCTATCTAAAATAAATGTACATATATATGATATACATACCAACATATATGTATAAAATATATTTGTGAAGAAGGGATGTACCTATGTGTATGTGTAATATTTTTTTTTCATTTCCTGCACAATCCCATCAATGTTTTATATCCAACTATCTATATTTTTTACATCGTGCACGAATGCTCTCAGGGGATGGTTAGTATATATCCTCGTTTTCAATTTAACTGGCGACTAATGAAGGAATCATTGCCACCACAAAGACACTTGATTGGCTCGTTTATGCGCCGCAAAGCGACGATGAAACGACGCCAAGTAAGTGAGATATAGGAGGGTGGATTTATATACAATTGATAACTCAATTTGCTTTCCCTCATGATGTACAATATGAAATAGTAGGCATATTAATACACATTGATATTTTTATTTATTTACTAATTATCAAGTGACATTTTAGAAGAAATATATAAAATCACAAATAGTAATTACGATTGATTAAAAATAAAAATTAATTTTAATACTAAAACAATTTTAAAATTTCTTTACAATTTTTTTTGCTTATGAATTTTTCTATCTGTAAAATTTTTAATTATGTAAACAATTAAATCTGGATTTTATTTTATTTACTAATTATTAATTGACATTTTGGAAGAAATATATAAAATTATAAACAGTAATTACAATTAATTAAAAATTTTTTAAATTAATTTTAATACTAGAACAATTTTAAAATTTCTCTACAATTTTTTCTTATTACCAATTTTTTTCCCTCTAAAATTTTTAATTATATAAACAATTATATCTCGATTTTATCTCTTCCAAACATCTTAAATGTAAATACATAATTTACATAGAGATATTACATCCAGATCAGATTACATCTTCACAGCCTCGCTGGTTTATATACTCTGTACATATAACAAACGACAGTTGATTTGACAAAGCCGCAAGTCCATTTATGCCAGTGAATATTACAGGGCAAAGTCGAGGGGTAGCTTGTTATCTGCTCATTGAAGTTAACCACGGGGCTAAGTGCACGCTACTATATATACGGTTATATTTTATACAAACCACGAATGAGAAACAAAGCGAGATAAATTCACAGCAATATACACGTACAAGAACGAGCAAGAAAATAAAGAGAATGTATAGAGACTATGAATATGGCGCTCAGCGATGAATGTAGGGAATGAGCTTTTACATGTATATTATACATACATACATGTATATATAGAGCTTATATATGCTCGAAGGCGGTCTGCAAAACCAGCCAATGACAGGCTAGATCGTTGCCGGGGTAACCGCGGGACTTTCCGACGATCATTCGACCGAAATTGAAAAGTTAGCGCGTCAAGTGCCTGGATCGAGTCGTTCCTCTTTCACTTCAGTCTCTCTCTCGATTTCACTCGCTTGTATACGTATTTATATTATGGCTGTGTCTATTATGTGTATATGTGTACAGGGAGATGAAGAGAGACAGTTGGACACTGAATTAATTTTCAACCTCCCGTCATTCACCGATGCTTCAGGGTTTGTATATGGCTGTAGGATTATTTTAACACGCCGGTTTATCACGATTTCCTCTACTGTATTTTTATTTATATTTATTGATACACTTGGAATACATGTATTTGTCATTTATATTTTTATCTTGTTTATTAAATGTAATTATAATGTATTATAATATTATTATTTGTTAAACATAATTGTAATATATTATAATATTATTATTTATTAAACATAATTATAATATATTATAGTATTGTAATTTTATTTTATTTATTAAATTTAATATATGTTTTTGTTATAATTTTTATCTATTTATTAATTTGTATTTTCTTTTTTTTTTAATGAGATAATTTTTATTTGTTATATTATATGTACACGATAATTTAATTTGGATTTTTTTTTTATAATAAATAGTAAATATTATTTTTGTTTACATGGGAAAAAAATTTTGTTGAGAAATTATTTTTTATTTAATTAATAATTTAGCAATTATTAAATTTCTTTTTTTCTTTCAATTCATATTATTAAATACATTAGTATTTATTAATTATTAATTTTACTATCGATTTTTTCATGTCGGATTATTTAATATAAAGTAATGAATCAATATTTTTTTTTAATCATGAAATTTATTTAAATCTTTTTTTTTTTCTTGTTTCATTTGGGCAGATTTGAATCTGCTTAGTTGCAAGCCACTCAGTGTTTTCTGACACGTGTTTAATTAATTTCTCGTGCGAATTCGCTTTACTCTGGATAAATACAGCACCAAGTATGTGGTTGTATTTGTGTGTGTGTGTTCGCATCTGGGAATATCTGTGTCAGAAAAAAAATATTACATGCTGTACACACGATGAGGTGAAGAAAAACGAGTGCAAGTAGATACAGACGTGTATGTATATTCCAAGGGATAAGAGTACAAGTTGAGGCAGACAGTTGTGCAGTAAAAGCATACATACATACATATATGTATTTGTAGTATTCGTCAGGAATTTCGGACGAGCGAAGCGGAAATGTCGGGTATTTATTATTATTTTTATTATTTTTTTTTCTTCCTAACTTTTTTTTTCTGTATTAATTACGTAACTGTATTAATTAAAAGGTCTTGGCGCAAAAGATGAAGCTTCATTACAGGTGTGTATAACATATTTATATATAATACATGCCTATTTATATAATTATTTTATAATTATATCGTATGTATCATGATTAAATTAAATTAAATTAAATTAATAATTCGCGTATGCAGATGCACTTGAAATTAATTGTAAAATTTTTTTTTTTCAGAGTTATTGGTATTTATACAGCAGTGAACATAGCAGAAGAAATGAAATATTTGTTTGAAAAATTTTTGTTATTGATAAACAACAAATAAAATGAAATTTTATCAGATATATTATATTAAGCGGATTTCTGGTAAGTTTAATGATGAAAATATTTTTGTGTATAATTCAGATTTTTTTTCTTTATATAATTGGAACGTATAATACAAATGACTGCACTCATAACTTCACAACTTGGATAGAGAAAAATAAAAGAAGATAAAACAATAGGCACACTCATCTCTCTTTTTTTCTCTTTGTTCTCCATTGCCACGATGTGATTGTTACCCGATTGTTTTACGCCCATTGTTTCCGCTATCTCTTTTGCAGGGTAACGAGACTTGGCCTCGCAATTAAGGGTGAAGTTTGAGGGGTTTAAACGCCTAGAGGCTGCGAAAGTTTAAGTCTACCAGAATGTGTATACAATTAACAAAATCTATTATTATTATTTTTTCATTTTTTTTAATTCTTTTTTATATTGTCTGACATTGTTACGGTAATTTGTTTTGTTCTTCTTCATCTCTGATTTTCTTTTTGGGTTTAGCGGGTTAACTTGTATTTTTTTTTTGGGTAGATTGCGCTATCTGTTGGCCTAAAATATACTATGAATTAAATTATTTGAGAATAGACAGGCAACTTACCGACTGTCAATCTTTTCGGTGTATATTCAAATTATTTTAATTTGTATATTATTGTTATCAATTATTTTTTTGTGTAATGATATTATTATTATTCAATATTCAATCATCAAAACGTAATATTTATATACAATGTTTTATTTATTTTTATATTAATTTAATATTTGAAAAAAATATAAAATGTTATTAATGAATAATTTTTGACCTTTGATAAAATCATATTTTTATATTTCTAAATATATTATTTATAAAAATGGAATTTTAATCTTCTCTTATTTTGTAATTTCAGTCAGAACTGAATAATTATCAATATTTTTTTTTAAATGTACATGTTATTTTTAAAGCTTTAAAGATTTTCATGATCATTGTCATATGTAATAATTTGAACATATGGCAAAAAATCTTCATAATTATTGTAATTTTTACAGCCATGTACTACTAATTTTAATACAGTTCCATTATTACGCATTTCTACAGCACCTGCTGCAGCATTAAACATCTCTTTTTCATTTGCTATACCGCAATACAGTATATATATTTCAATTAAATTTGGTGAATTTCTTATTAATGATACTATTCCTTTATCACTAAATGATTTACAACCCGAACACCTGAAGAATTCAAGTGTGCGTAAATTATTCAATGACTTGTTGTTTAAACTTGATAAATTTGAAATGTTTAAACTTTTCAGTTGTGGCAAAGTTGCGATTGATTCAAGTCCTTCATGTGTTACATTATGACAACCTAGAAGGGAATAAATAAAAGAAAATTAAAAATGTATTCAAACAAATAATACAAAGGATAATCTATTATAAATTTAATATTAATATAACTTACCGGATAAGCTTAGAGATTTTAATTTTCGTGAATTATTTACAATTTGTTTTAATAATTCATCGGTAACTCCTTCGCCATTGAGACTTAATGTTCTTAAATTTTTGAGTTTACCAATGTGTATAAATGACTCGTGTATTGTTGATTCATCTGGTTCCAATGATATCAGCCGTAAATCTTGTAGACTTTGTAAATTACCGATAAATTCTATTGTATTGGCATCAACAAAATATTCACGCAACTTCAAGTACTTAAGTGACTGTGCGTCTTTGAGAAATTCATTTAAATAGTACGAACTGGAATATTCTTTCGCAAAAATCAATACTAATTGCTCCAATTTTTGTGGATTTAAATATTGAATACATCGATCAATCTCTTCATCACATTGGACAATTGTAACAGCTTTAACATTGGCATTACAATTAAAAAGTTGATTTAATCCTTTCTGTAATGGATTTTCCAATTCCATTATATCAATATTTTCAATGTTGTGACAATAATTACTTATAATTGGTAATATATTCATTTCAAATAATTCATGAAATTCCTCAAGCGCAAAATCTTTTATATATTTACCGCAGCGTGATAATACACTGCGTATTATTGTTAAATTTAATGTTCTCAAGCTCACAAATTCTTTTACACCTTCAATTATTGATCTTCTTCGATCGCGAGGCGATGTAATTACAAGTTTTTCAACATATTCCCATGATTTTTTACTCGCTCGTTGCCACTGTTTGCAAACTAAAAGTAAACGAAAAAATTAATACATAAATCAACTTACAATTCGTACATTACTATTATCACAATTACTAAAAATTTCCAGTTATAATTTCAATACCTCTCTCTATTCGTATTCGATCTGGCACCGGAATGTGTAAAAATAGTTGATGTAAACATTCGTCAGTTAATTGAGAAATTGGCGTCAATGTAACATCTGCACAATATAAATATCATACACAAATTAAATATAAAAAAATTAATATCCAATTATATTTTTTATTTTTATTACCATTATCAATTTTATTATTTACTGTATCCTTCAAATGATCTTGTGACATTTTTAAATTTCCTCCAAAATACAAAATTCAACGTCTGAAAAATAAAAAAAGGAACACATGAATATTTTGAAATGAAAAAAAAAATAAAAAATTAATAATAAAATCAAAAGCGGAAATAATAAATACAATATCACAATAGGTCAATGGAGCATTATTATTGCGTATAATTATCATCTACCCAATTTTATATTTATAAATATTGTAAATGTATAAACAAATATACCCTCATTAATTTAGCATTATATGTAATATATAAATATATACGTTCATCTAATAAAATTTACCATTCTTTTTTATGAATGATGCATACATTTAATTAAATTAATATCTCATGAGAAAATGATTGTGGCATTGATTACTATCACGAGTGACATTGACCTACACATCCAACATTCGCGCATACGTTTACGCACTTAATACATGCGTTCACATACATAGATTATGACTCATATATATTCGTTGATCTACTCACAAAAAATATTCTAATATTGATACATATACATATATACAAATATGTATATATATCCGTTATCACAAATAAAAACTATACATTGGAATAACCAACAATTAATTCATCTACTTTAATAAAATTATGTAGAAAAATAAGAAAAAAAATGTTACTTACAATTTCTACATACGTGAATAATTTTTTATATAATCTGTATTATTAAATTATTATTTTATAATACAATAATAATAATAATGATGATGGTATTATTATTATTATTTTAGATGGAAAAAGAGACAAATTTTTTAGCGTCGTTCCACGTGCACGACCCAGTAATTTCTGCTGCGGAGAATTCGGTGGGTTTTTCTCCCCACCAAATTCTTATTGAACTTGTCCCGCCTTTTACTGAATTCACGTAGGCCCACGTTGTTGACACTACACCATGGTTCCTTTCCATGCTCTTTATATATATTATATTATAAAAATATATATGAGAGAGAGTGTATTTAAATTTAGTTTCATTTGCATCATAATGATAATGTTTTCTGCAAATGTTAAACAGCTTTGAGGCATTTTTCAATATCTGCATTCGACTGAAATTTCAAACATGATTAATAATAATGAATTAAAATAAATAAATTAATACAATAAATATTTGTCAACAATTATACATGTATATATGTGTATTAAATAATATTGGATTTATATTGAAAGAAATCCTTGATATTTATATTTATGAAAGGCGCTGATTGCGCAAGTGTAAATTCAGGAATTTTGTGTCCTTCTCTTCATCACGTGTTGAGCATAAAATGAATAGATTGAGGAAGCAAACTTGAACTTGCGCCCTTCGTTTCCTATAAGCCATGGTGATAAATGATAGGGGTGGAATATATTTTGTAGACCACTTCTCTTTGTATCATGTTTTCCTGTAAAGAAAATAAGTCAGTGCTTTGAAGCTCGAATTGAAATTAATCCTGCTACCTTAATTATATTATTTTATCTCAATATTACCTGAGCTTTGAAATGTTTCATGTTAAATTGTTGGCAAAATTACAATGATCAATTGAAAAATAATCCGATATCGGAGAAATATTTTCATACTTGCTGGCTTTGTGGTGTAACATTATAATGAGAAGTATATGTACATAAATATAAATGTATGTATGTATCTATGAAATGTGAGGATACTAAATATATATCCTTTTAACAATGTTAAATATTTCTGGTATCCTGTCATGTTGGAAACTCATTCTCTTCCTCTGGGCTCGGGGTGAAATAGCAGATCGTCTTTGGTTTACCCGATAGTTGTAGATTATATGAGCTTTTGAAATTTATGCCATCCTGATGGTGGGAATGCTTCTGGCGCCACTCATTTGACGAGTGACACGACTTTGACACGTCTTTCTTTGTAATCGTGTCAAAGGATTCAACCATCAATTCTTTTATCAGACACATGTATGAAATGTAGACTCCTAAGTTATGATTCTTTTCTATTCCAATGTGAATAACATCAATAGATATTGATATAAAAATACTGTACCAACTATGAGGTCCTGTTATTCAAATAAACATTTTTTCATCAAAAGAATACAATGTGCGACGCACAATATATGAAAAAAAAAATGTATACGAACAAAAATACACATTCGTATTTTCATGGAATCCGGATTGCAAGAATATCTCTTGAGGTAAATATTCTTGGTGGTTATTTTTTCTTTCTTCCAATTTTTCCATTTTCTTCATCTTAAAATCACATTGGAAATGTCGTTGGTTATCTTGAGAAAAAATGTTTACTTAGATTCATATTATTATTATGTATAAAAAAATTATCTGAAATAATTGTAGTAAATACCTTGGAGATGCTTTTGTGAACGCAATTCAGTTTGATGATGAATGAAAATCCACAACGACGTTGAGGTAGATCAGTTTCTTCTCACAAGGACATAAGATAAAGTAGTTCTCCTCAAAACGCATACTTATCGCCCTCGAATGGAACAGGCGGGTATAGAATTCAGTTGGAATTACCCTTATCGAACCCGGAAACTCTCAAATGAAATAGTGATATTATATTATCAGTTCCTGATACTACAACGTACTCGACGGTTTTAAGCCCCCTCATGAATGAATCCAAATACTGCTTTGACGTATAGTTCAGTCATTTTCATTATTAAAATAAAATAAAATACAATTTAATTAAAAGAAAATAATTGTTCACTATTCAAACATAGACTTGTTGAATTTATACAATAGACGATTTGAACGATTCAATATTTTGGAATACCAGGTCACTATGTTTTTTTAAACATGACTAACAATAACAAATTCACCCGGTAGGTTGTCTCTAGATCCTTGCTGAAGTCCTGGGAATACTCCAAGATTTTCCACGTGTTGGTTCACATTCGCTTACAAACATTCTGCTTCACAGTATTATTTTGGCTAGTATAGTTAGTAACACATGTACATTTGTTTGTATTTATTCGCATATAAGTTTGATGATATCCTAACAATTACCTCTACTCTTGGCTACTATCCTAAAATCCCACTTCCTGTTTTCCACCGGTGTCTGAGAAATAGATGATAAAATAACTAGGTCGAATCTATGGTGGTCATATGCAGGGTTGAACTCTGGATATATTTCCTCAATTATAATTCTGTATTTTATTTCCATTGAAAATTCATCAAGCTTCCAAAAAATATGATTGATTAATAAAAAATTAATCATATAAAATTCATTGTACACCAATTCCTACGGACAAGAAAAAAATTAATAAATAATCTCAAAAGACTGATTGACTTCAATTACAAATAATTGTTTTTATTTTATTAATACAAACTATTATTTTTTTGCTTTCATGTGGTCCTGGTTTCCAAAGCGTCTCGATGTTATTGAGAAAATTCGAAATGTCAGATTGTTTGAACTCCTGTTATTCAGAGGGTGTGGATATTGAATCGTCCTGCGCAGGACGTGTCGAAAGCTTTCAAACGAGAATAACCCAACAACTTTCCCAATCGCATGTAACCTTGATCCGGAAATATTCTCCACGTTTGAGGCAATTAAGTTGCATTAGCGTAGGCGCCAACGCAAGCATAATACTATTTCGCAGTTTCCACTGTCCGTATATTAATAATAAATAATTTTGATAGTATTGAAATAAATATCTTAATGATTTTTCATCGTGAATGAGCCTCTGATAAATATTTATAAATAAAATAAGATGAAATAAAACTAAAACCTGGAAGATAATGATAAATGATTTTCCCATGGACCAACTGATGGATAATTGATTAAAATAATCAGATGCGTCGTGACACCTTCATCAATTGCTGTTTTCCTTCGCTTGTACCTCATGCAAAAAGCCCGACATATTTGCAACGTCATCGTCTGAACATGTACAAAGAGCAATTGTGGTAAACTACCAACCAATGACACCTATCTCCTGAAACATCTGTGATAGCATGACGAAAGGAACGGGAAATTTACTACATGTGTGACGTATCAGCACGTGCCTACGTATTCCGTTACGTAACGTGACGTTGCGACAATGGGATGCTTTGTGTCACAGGCAAACAGAAATGTTATAGAGGAGGTATATCATACACTTAGTGTATCATCCCCTTCTCAAAAATGTAACCCCAGTCAGACGATGGGGGAGTTTCATTATCGATCCAATAAGGAAAATATATGACGGTGAATGTATCAATGATTATGAATATAATAAGTCTCAGATAGTATTGAATAGTATCAACAATTTATTTAATTTAATACACGCACGTTTAATTCATGCGTTTAGTTTACTCCAACTTAGTTTCATCTATATTTTGCAATATATAAAGAATCACATTTAATAGCTTAGTAATTTTTTTTTTAAAGATCATGAGGTTTCTGATTATATGTAATAACCTTTAGTCGAAGAGTGGTAATCTCCAATGTGATAGAGCAAATTTTAAATAATATATTTTTCTTTCGTTAATTCATTCTGAATCTAAGTTTATCAAATAGATATTTAAAAAAAAAGATACGGGATTTTCCATTTCTACAATTGAAATCGCGGAGATTCTCCAATCGAATCGCTCAACGAAATAGCGATAGTTTACTTCTTGAGCCAGGCATTCGTCCTTGATTATCTAGAAGTCCAGCTTGAATGTCAACTAAGGGTGGAATATGTCTAACTTCTCCACGAGCAGCTACACTGGGAGATGATTTTAACAAACGACGTGCAACTCGTTGGATGTCATCTTTTGTAATTTTTTCTATAAATAAAATTTATTTTTATTGTTTAACCATGATCTTGAATTATTATAGTTGATATTATTTCATGGCTTACCAATTTCATTAATAAAGTATTCTGGCCGTTTCCGTGCTCCTGTAGCTAATACTTGACGTCCAATATCTTCAAAAACTACTGGCCTTTGCTCCAAATTCATCAGAAGCATTGATTGTAATTGTTTTTTGGCTCTCTATAACAATTAAAAATACTTTTTATAATTAAACTTCTTCACAAACATGTTTAATTTTATTAATGTTTTTACATAAAAATAAATATACAATACCTCTAATTCATTGTCAGTCATGTTGCCACTCATCGTCACTAATTCTTTGACAATAATTTCTACCATTTCCTTAACGTGAGTAGGCGTTGAAGATGCATGAATGCAAAACAAACCTGAATCAGCATAAGCATGATTATAAGCTGTTGCGCTGTACAACCAGTGATACCTAAAAGATAAATATGTTACGTGAAATATCATACTAATTTAACATATCAGAAAAAAAAATTATTCTTAAAATTAATCTGTTTATTTACCTATTAAGAACATTTGTATAAAGGCGTGTATACATTCCTTTACCAGGGCCACCAGCGCTAAAACTACCACCACCACCCATCATCATGTTGAGAACACACATGGTAATAAAATCTGGATCCTGATGCGAACAGCCTTCCAGTCCTATGACAACATGCGATAATTCAGGAAGCCCACTTGGTCCAGCGTATATAGGAACACTGCACTCTTCTACTAGAAGTCCACCAGTGTATTGAGCTACTGATTCGTCAACCATATTTGCTTCTTTATTTATGAGTTTAAGAGTACTATCTTCTTCCCATATTGGCTGTTCATCAACGAAATATCTGTATTATATAATAAATGTTAATTGAATTTGAATTTTTATTAATTTTTTAACAATTAATTGATAAAGAAAATTTATTACTTCTGAACTGAATTGACTAGATCTTTGTGATCAACACCAACACCAGCAACGACCATTCGCTGTGGTGTATAATAATTTTTCAAGTACGTAAAAAGAATATTTCTTCCTATTTTTTGTAGATTTTCAGCTGGGCATATTTTCGGTAGACCCAAAGTATTGTCCCTGTATGCAGCCTAAAAATATTATGTATGAAAGTTCTCAAATATTGATTGAATCAACTACTTAAAAATGAATAATTTTATGTAATATATACCGCATGAATCATGTCAATTAATAACGGCTCTTGTTCTGGTCGAGTCATTAATGATTCTAGCTCAAATTGAACAGTTTGTCGTGCAATATCTAATTCAGTATCAGTGATTTTTGGTCTTAGAACAATATCACCAAGCACACGAGTAACTGTATCCAAACCATTACGTTCAGCTGATGCTGCGTATACAAAAGTATCTCTTGATGCTTGACAATCACATATACCACCATGCTTCTCCAAAGTCCACATTATATCGTCCTTATTTTCATAATTCTTCGTCGACTGTAAAATGATAAATTAAGAATGGTTATTTATTAAAGTTTAATAATAATTTATATCATCATTCTTACGTTGAATGCCAACTTCTCTAGAAAATGTGAGATACCACTGGGATATGAAACCTCAAATCTCGGTCCAGAGTTAATAAGAACTGTGAGAAAAAAAAATAATTTAATTTATTTAAGAATAAATCTCTGACATTGATCTTTGGATATTATATACGTTTTAATTATTTCTCACCTCCAACGGTACAAAATTGTCCAAATCTATTTTCAGTAGCAACTTTGAGACCATTAGAGAGTACTGTAATTTGTGTATTTTGATCTTCCTCTTTAGCTGTGGAATAAATTGGTTTCGGTAGATTTGGAATAGATTGTGATAATGGTGGAAATCCAGTCACACTTTCTGATAATTTGCTTTCTGATGAAAACCAACATCTTTGTAAAACGTTAAAATATTTTGTATACGCCGAACTGCAATAAATTTAAAAAGGAAGTTTTAGGTTATGTTATCGAAATTTTAAATATATTTGTTTCTACATTTACCTATGCTTAATTGTCGCCGTAAATGGTACTTGAGGTATTTTTACCAACATTTTTATCTGTTTCCAATTAGCATTTATAAATAAATTAGTTCTGTATAATCTTTTTTTTATATAAAACTAAATATGTATTCAACTATTATACACTGATCCTATATATAAAATGGAAAAAGACCAACAGTAAAGTGTGTGAGCGGCGCGTGGTATTAACCCACTCACACACATGTGAATTACACCATCCAAA
>JAQQBR010000003.1:3518231-3532387 GCA_030347285.1 Microctonus hyperodae | reverse complement strand
AAAAAAACAAATAAGAAAGGATTTTATAACAATTTAAATTATTGATAATTGTTTACGTGTGTTATATTTAATTTAATTAATTTTTTAATTTGTAAAATATTTCATTTGACAATTAATTTATTTTTATAATTATTTCGTTATTGTTATTTTTAATTGTTGTTAGTGATTTTATTTTTTATATGTAAAATAATGCAGGAGCCAAAATCATTTTTAATTCGTGATTTATTGGGAGACGTTCTCGCTGAACGTGATCAAGGTACGCTTAAATATTAATATATACATATGTATATAATAATTATTTATATATTATTAACATCAAATTATTAAATATAATTAATATTAATTTTATTGAATATTGTTAATATTAATTTTATTAAACATTATTAATATTAATTTTATCAAATATCACTAATATTAATTTTATCAAATATTATTAATATTTATTTATATATTATTAAATATAATGTATGACCATATATAATAAATATTAAATAATTTATCAATTTTATAAACCTTCATATATCATTACAAACATTTATCAACAATAAAAAAAAAATCATCATACATAAAAAATAATAAAATAAAATATTCATTATATTTCACTATATTCAGAGACATAGAAAATATATTTTATTTTATTTCATTCAATATTGAGAAACAAGTCGTGTCAATGAATATCAATATATTTGTAAATTGGTATAGGATTCAAGTAGTAGATAGATAAATAAATATACATACATATAGGACAAATAACAAGAGTGAATATATAAATTTGGAGAAGGGCCAAAGTCGCGTGTCCCTGTATGGGGCCGCTCGTTATACCGCATCCCCGTCGTGCAATGGTATTATTTAATTGACGCCGAAAGCACCATGATTTCTGCATAACATATCCCATCATTTTTATGTAAAGGGGCAGTGGAACCTCTCTAGTCCTATTACACTAATATACTTACTGATGTACTCTCGATTTACAATCATACATACACATTTATAAAGAAAATACAACGCACGATTGTTGTACAGATGGCATAAGGTGTGTACAAATTTGTTAGAGCTCGTTATCCACTCGATTCCTCTCGTGAGAATTTATTTTACCCCTGTAATAAATTTATAAATCTAATAAAATAAGTATATATTTATTTATCAATTAAATAATTAATTTATTTGCTTAGTTATTTATTTATTTGAGTTGGTTTTGGAAGGAATAATTGCGGAATTATTAAAGAGGAAAAGAAAAGAAAAATTTTTAATGATAGATAAATATTTAGACAAGTAATTTATTGTATAATTAAATTATTCAGATGATTCAGAGGATGACTCAGCTCTTCATTCAGACTCTGAGGATACGATAGATCCTGGCAGTAGTCCCTGCACAAGATTAAGCAGTCCAATACCAATTTTATCATCGTCGCCAGGTCCTGCGAGTTCAACAAAACTTTGTGGACCTTCCGGCGGTACTACAACCGGACGTAAACCACGAAGAAGACGTACTGCTTTTACTCATGCACAATTGGCGTATCTTGAAAGGAAATTCCGTTGTCAAAAGTACCTTAGTGTTGCTGATCGTAGTGATGTTGCTGATGCATTGTCATTGTCAGAGACACAAGTGAAAACATGGTATCAAAATCGAAGGTAAATAAAATTAATTTTTCTTTGGCTTGTTATTAATTTTTTGACTTGACTTTTGATATTTCTTTTAATTATTCATACTAAAAATTGAAATTAATATAAAAACTAATTCAAATCAGAGTATTTAGTGCAGTTATTTAATTGTAATTGTTTTAAAATTTTTCCTATTGAAAATAAATTTTTCATCAGTGAATGAAAATGAAACTTGTTTGATTTTTAAAATGGAAAATATTTTATAAATTGCTGATAAATTTGTAAGTTAATTTCTTTTGGTTAAAGATATTATAATTAAATGATTGTTCAACCCCAGTGATACGTAATCAATCATTCGAATAAATATAATTATACCAATAAATGATTTACTTTGTTTATAAACAAATAAATTCTAGGGAAATACAATTGAATCATTGTCGGTGAATTTTTATTTATTTTTCCTTCATCTTAGTTTAATCTATTTATTTTTTTTTTTTTTAGAACTAAATGGAAACGGCAAAATCAATTAAGACTCGAACAATTGCGACATCAAGCAACAGTGGAAAAAGAATTCCTCGTACGTGGAGTCGGACTTCATCATGGTGCAATTGATAGTTATTGTCCACCATATTCACAATCATCACCTCATCCACCACCGCCACCACCAACATCAGCAACATCATCTGCATCAACAGCAGCATTTCTCTCCACTGCTGCTGCATTATTTCGCAATGTTACATATGTTCATGGCTGTCCACTTTAACCCGTGAATGAGCTCTGGTCACCTCCGTCATGAAGATAAATATTAAAAAAAAAATATAAACAAAATTAAATTCTGAAGAAATTTAATGTAAATATGTAATTATTTAATTATTATAATAAGAATTAATTTTGGAAGATGAAATAATTTTTAACAGGTTCGTGCAATTATTTAAATTTATTTATATATTATTTATAATATTTATTTATTTTTTTTTCTTTTCAGTTTGAAATTAAAAAATTTATTTTGGTTATTTATTTTTTTCATTGAAATTAAATTCATTTAATTTGGGATTATTTGTATATAAAATTATATATTAATAGTAATTATAATATTAATAATGATAATAATAAAATAATATTAATATAATTATGAGAATTATATAATATAGAAGAAGTAATTTATTATATAGTTATATACTGTAGTGATGCACTTTATTATTTTATTTTACTGTTCACTTGGATAATTAATTATTACAGTATTGTGAAATAAATAATGAAATTATTGAAATTGAAATTGAAAGAAATATATGTATATATTATGAGAGAATGATACATTTATTTTATTTGTAGATATGTATGTATATTTATGTAGGTATAGAAAGAGAGAATTATATTGGGAGAATGTAAATAGAGGAGCAGTGCCACGCACCATTGGGTTCGTTATGAGAAAAGGTAATTGGGCGAAATGAATACAAGTTACAGAGTGGATCCACTTGAATGGCACGCGTAAATATATATTCGTAACAATGTAATTGAAATTGAATTTTATTTTGGTGAATAGTGGTCACGCGATTCTCATCATTTTTCTCATCAACTTCATCCCCCAAAAAATAAAAATCACCATCGACTTTTTTACCTTACATTCAATTGTAAAATTCCAATTTGACGTTAAATTATATTTACATACACATACAAGCTCAACCACAGAAAGATGTGCGCAACGGGGGGTTTTATATACATGATTGTAAAGTTGAAGTGTATGGTCTTTGCAATATACCCCCACAGGCGACACGTGTGTGTGTCTTTACATATCCATATATCGTGCGTTGCTTCCACAACTTAAAGGCACTTGGGCACGCGCTAGTGTCTTCCACTCTTATAAATAAAAAAAAAATAAAATAAAATAAAATCATTTGTGCGTAGTTTTTCAATCTGTGGCTTTTACATTTCTCCATAAAAATAATCCATCAATTCAACACAAAACACTCTCTCTTTATTTCTATTCCCTTCATACACGCATGAACGTGTTTTTAATTCCTCAGAAAAAAAAAAATAAATAAAAGAAATTAATATAAATGAGAGCAATTGACAAGAGAAATAGTCGCTCCGATACAAAGATATCGCAGTAATGGTGAGACATTTGCTCGCCTCTTTTTTGAAGGATAAAGAATAAAAATACGAAGGGTAAGTTAAATATCAAACAAGTAAAGTAATGGCAAAGATCCTGCTGCAAAGGTGCTTTACATATGCACACATTTATATATACAAACGGAAAAAAAAAGAGGAGATAGTGATTGTGAAAGATATGATAGTAAGAGCGGCGATAAAGAAAAGCGTATGGAGGTGGAATGGAGCAAAGGACTAAGTGTAACGAAGCTCTGACTTTTTAATTGGAATATGGACGTATATACGTATTATGTATATGTATATTTTCTGAAAACGAAACGCCTTTTCATTGGGAACTTGATGCTTGTGTGAATGCTTCCCGAATCAAGCTTGCGGGGAGAGTTTAGATTTTTAGCGTACTGTATGTATAGGATAGTATAGAAGCCAACAGCATGAAGAGACTGGGAAAAATTAAAAGTGATGTGAAATGTGTTGAATTCATTTGTAAGAGTGAAGAGAAAGATGATGTTGGATGGTTTTATATATAAATAAAAATGATGAAGGGAGGGAAAAAAATCTGCTCCAGGTGAGGATCGAACTCACGACCTTAAGATTATGAGACTTACGCGCTACCTACTACGCTACTGAAGCAATGCTGCGGTTTTTTTTTTTGTTTCTATTTGATTGATATTATTGATATTTTGAGTTTTTTAGTCAAAAAAAAAAAAAATGGATGAATGTCGATTGGTACACGAATTTTTTCTTATTATTTTTCACTTTGATTATTGATATCTGTTGATATTATTTGTGAAGAAAACTAATTTGTCGACTTATTATTGATCTCTGGGGGAGTGAAGAACAGATGTGCCATGTTATCCTCAAATGGTAAAGTTGTAACCACACAGTTTGATGATTAATGCGCATGCGCGCCAAGTATCCTGGCAATAGATGTCGTGCCAATCCTGACGCAAAACTTGAGAAAAAAAAAACTTTAATGGCGATTTTTTTCGATTATCGAATCAGTCTGTTTATTTATTTGTATTAGGTGTTTTATTTGTTGCTGAAATAATGACTGATATAGAAAGTTTGCAAGAATCGATTGCACAATATGAGAATCAGGTATTTGTTCATCCATTCATTAATTAAAAACAATCACTGATCATAATTTACCTCTATTGATACATGCGTATATATATATATTCATTTTAGTGCTACTGATTTTTTTTTTGGTTATGTCGTTTGATAATTAAACTTTACAATTGATTAAATTTAATTATTCTTGTGATTTTCAGTTGTCTCAAGTTCAATTAGCATTGAGTGCAACTGCAGAAGGTCATGATAAAGATAATTTATTGAGTCTTCAATCCGATATTCAAGAGCTGATTTCATTGACCAAGGAAAGTTTGAGAAGTGCTGAGGGAAAGGACACTAGTGAAAATGAGGATGATGGTTTATCTGACAGTGAAGTGGACGATGAGGACGATGCAATGGCTGCAGAGTATGCAATGTTCAAGGTTTTAAATATTTTCCATGAATATTTAATAAAAAATTTTATTCTTCAGCAGTTGATTGCGATTCTTTTTTGTCTATTTATTTTTTGTTTTCGAATTTTAGACAGAAATAGAAAAAGATGAAGCAAAAGTAGCTGATCAAAATGAAGAGGAAGAAGCGTCAAGTAGTAATAATATCGAAGTCAGTAAGAAAATATCTGGTAATGCTTAGAGAAGCAACGAATAGAAATAGAAAGCTCTTTTATACCGTGCAAGTTGATAATTGTAGGATGAACTTAAAGCCCTCGAAGGTATGAAATGTAGAGCACCATATGGCAGCAGCTGGAGTGGTATCGGTTTTCACAATGCCATGGTCACTACCGCAGTCAAAAATGACAACGAGAACATCACAAATATTAATGATATCAAGGTAATCACTTGTTAATCATAAAAAAAATAATTTAAAAATATTTATTTCAATGAGTAATCAATGTTATAGGTTAAAGTATTATTTATCAACCCTACTCATAAAGAAATGCTTCCTTGTGCATATTTTTTGGATGGTGAATGCAAATTTTCTGAGGATAAATGTCACTATTCCCACGGTGAAATAGTTCCCTTTTCAACTTTGCAAGAATACAGGTTATTACGTTAATTATAAATTAATGTTTTACTGCAATACTGATTACCATAATATTTGTTTTATATTTTGTTCTGTTTTATTTCAGAGAGCCAGACTATTCATCGATTAAGATGGGTAGTCGAGTATTGGCTAAAGAAAAAAATAAAATATGGCATAGATCTGTTGTATTACGAGTTCCCGAGAAAGAGGGAGATTTTTATCGCGTTAAATTTGAAGCGAGTGGTAATATTATTGAGGTAGCACTTCATGATCTTCTACCACTTCACGATGATGAATTGGAAATGTCTGATTCATCGGATTCAAGCGATAATGATGTGAATGACAGTGAAACAAATCGGGCCACTACCAGCGAGCAAATTATCCACAAGTCTTTATTAACAATGAATAATTCTGAACCTTTAGGCAAGTGGGAACAATATACCAGAGGGATTGGAAGTAAATTAATGGCAAAAATGGGATATATATTGGGAACGGGATTGGGAAAAAATGCTGAAGGCCGAATTGCGCCTGTTGAAGCAACAGTATTGCCTGCTGGTAAATCACTTGATCATTGTATGGAATTACGTCAAAATGCTGGTGGTGATGAGGATTTATTCACGGTTGAACGACGAATGCGAAAGCAAAGAATAAAATTGGGACAACAACGAGAAAAACAATATAACAATGCAATAAAACGTCAGAGCAATGTATTTAATTTTATCAATAATACTCTCGGTGATAAACCTGACGATATTGATAAGTGTACACCTAGTAGTTCTGATATAAAAAAAAGTTTAAAAACAGAAACAACTCGTAATCTCAATGTAGCGAGCTTTCGTATTGATGAAAATATAACTAAACTCGAAAGAGAATCAACAAAATTAATGAATTCTTTAGTAAAATATGCCAAAGGTAGTATTCCATACAATAATATTGTAATGCAGTATAATGAAAAGCAAAATGAACTCATTCAATTACGTATGAAACAAAGGAATATATCTACAGAACAAAATCATAGAAAGGACAAAGCTAAATTATCTGTATTTTGATTTTTCAACATAATATACGTATATCATATATTTCCAATGCATTTATCTTGTATATATAGCTTTATGTGCACTTATTACTAAAAATAAAATATTGTAATATAAATATACCTATTATGCATTGATCATAAATTGTGTATTTACTGTGTCTTTTTTATTATATAATTAGTGACATTGAGCAATATAGACATTGCGCACGCACACAACTACTATGTCACTATTACAAATTTTCTAGTACACATGTGTGTATACTGTATATTAGAAAATAGAATCACACATAGTACTTATGAATCAGCTGTGTTTGTAAACTTGAATATCATTAGTTCGTAGTTATGAATGAATTGCTCGTAAAACAATTAAATGAATTTATTAATTCATGAAAGAAATAAATAGCAATGGGTGTCACGGGATTGTGGCGTTTAATTGATGCTTCAGGAAAGCCTGTGCCATTGGAAACTTTAGAGGGCAAGGTCCTGGCGATTGGTATCCTTTTATTGATATATCAGATCATAACCTCAAATATTTATATTTATTTATCTATAAATTCTTAATTATTTTATCAAGATATATCAATTTGGATTCATCAGGTATTGCAGGGTTATCAAGATTGTCGTGGAAATACAGTGCCCAATGCACATTTATTGGGTTTGTTTAGTCGTATTTGTAAACTTTTATACTTTAAAATAAAACCGGTATTTGTGTTTGATGGTGGTGTTCCATTATTGAAAAAAAATACTATTGTAAGTTTTTAATATAATACAATTATTGTTAATGGAAATTCTGCTTATCACAGTTATTGTCATAAATGTTAATTCGATTAATTTGTTTTTAGGCTGCTAGAAAAAAGCGCAAAGCAATTGCCGCAGGAAAAGCAGTCCAGATGAAAAATGATTTGTTGCAAAATTTAATGAAACATTCTATAATCAAAGGAGTATTGGCACATAAAACTGGAGAAAAAGTCGAGACATCAACATCAAGTTCACAGAAAAATTCTAATCAAACTAATGATATGTTTATGTTACCATTATTATCAACTAATTTGCCCGATGATCAGAATTCAACTGAATCCGATTCATCTGTGGAATTGAGTCCACGTAAACAAACAAAATGGAAAGGAAATATTCACACTGTGGATGTGACTAGTAATGATTTTAAAGCGTTACCAGTTGATGTTCGCTATGATATTTTGACTGATTTAAAAGAAACGAGAAAACAAAATTCATGGGGACGTCTCCATGAGATACCTCAAGAGACTCATCAATTCTCTAATTATCAGATGCAGCGTTTGTTGAAGAGGAGAAAAGTGCAAGAGTCATTGGAGGAAGCTGAGCAAGAAATGGGTGGGAAAAACTTGACTCTAGATGAATTGGAAAAATTAATGTTAGAACAAGGTGTAGATGTACAAAATAAAGACACTGCATTTCGAATAGCTGCTGATAGTACAACGAGATTAATTTACATTAACGATTTAAAAGCATTAAAATCAAAATCTGACACGTCAGATTCTGTATGCGAGGATTCTAGTAAGCCTGGGTGTTCTTCAGAGAGAGAGTCCGATGAAACTTTACCTTCTATCATTGAGGAATCCACAAATGTTGTGGAAAATATTGATGAGTATGATTTAGATAATGAATGGGACTCGGATATTGAAGTTATTGATAAGCCCATTGATGACAGCAGTATTAAAAAATATTTTGGAAAGACCTCGGTTAATCCAGCGTTATCATATATGATAGAACACTCAGGTCTTTCGCAAGAACAAATTTTCGCTTTAATAGAACAGAGCAGAGAAAATGTACGCAATGCAAATAAAAATGAAAAATTGCCAAAACGAACAAAATTAAATTTCAATGATGAATCAATTGTACCGAAAAAACGAGGTAAAATAATTTCGAGATCAAATGTGGAAGCCGTAAAAGAAAAAATCGAAATAAAAGAAAAATTAAAAACTCCACCATTAGAAAGTTCAAATGTCAGCAGCGATTCAGAATCTGATGGATTTGTAGAGGTGCCAGATGTTCCCGTTCCTCATCGAGTAGTTGAGAAAAATACAATGGAAATAACAGTAAAACCCAGCGAAAAATTTGACAATACTGAAGATATATTCGCTGATGTGTTTGAAACAAAATCAATAACCCACAATACGTCAATAGATAGTTCTTCCAACAAAGACGACAGCGTTAAAAATGTAACTATAGACCAACTAGAAGAAATTAATATGCTCAATTCCCCAGCTACCAAAGAACTAGAAGTTATTCCTGAGCCAATAGAATTAAATTCTTCTGTAGAAGAAACATTAGTCAATGATGCAAGTTCTCAAAATACAAGTTCACCAAAAAATAATCAACAAAAATCATTAGAAAGCCAGGAAGAAATACCACAGGCAGTGGACGAAGATCTATCAGAAATATCTGCAAAAAGTGATTCTAATCAAAATCTTGATGCCCTCATGATAAATAGTTCCTCCACATCTATCGAAATCACCGCTATACCAGTCGAAAAAGATCAGAGTACAGAGCGAGAAGAGTCAACGCAGTCACCCATAAAACCGACAAATGAACGCGGAATGTCCGAGAGGGTAGAAAATATTATAGAACGTTTGAATGCCGATAGCGAAGAAATATTGGCTAATATTGACAAATCTGAAGAACTTTTAAACATGAAATCCCAGTTGGAGAATAAAAATCAAGAGTTACAAGAGCACATTGGTAAATTAGATAGGCAGGCAACTGAAGTGACAGAGCAAATGCGCAGTGATGCTCAAGATCTCTTACGATTATTTGGCATTCCATATGTGGTTGCGCCTCAAGAAGCTGAAGCACAATGTGCTTATTTAGAAATGATAAATCTTACTGATGGCACAATCACTGAT
This sequence comes from Microctonus hyperodae, assembly GCA_030347285.1. Taxonomy (NCBI): domain Eukaryota; kingdom Metazoa; phylum Arthropoda; class Insecta; order Hymenoptera; family Braconidae; genus Microctonus; species Microctonus hyperodae. The sequence continues at coordinate 3,522,667 of JAQQBR010000003.1, read as the reverse complement.
GATTCGGATATTTGGTTATTTGGCGGTCGATGTGTTTATAAAAATTTTTTTAATAATGCTAAACGTGTTATGGAATATCGATCAAAAGATATTGAGCATCATTTTAAACTCACACGCGAACAAATGATTCAATTGGCATTGTTAGTGGGCAGTGATTATACAATTGGTATTAATGGAATTGGTCCAGTGACAGGTTTAGAAATTTTAGCGAGTTTTCCAGCTGAAGGCAATGATTTATTGCGAGGTCTCATGAAATTTTCATCGTGGATTAAAGCTGGACGACAAGCAGGACCAGGACGAGCCTCATTGAGAAATAAATTGAGAAATATTGTTGTAGATCAAAGCTTTCCTAGTCAAGCTGTTGTCCAAGCTTATCTTTTTCCCACTGTCGATGAGAGCAAAGAAATTTTTACTTGGAGTAAACCTAATTTAGTATTGTTGTCTGATTATACGAGAGAAAAATTCGGCTGGAGTAAATTAAAATTCGATGAAACCATGGGACCAGTTATGAAACGATTAACTGACACAAAAAGCCAAAAAAATATCATGTCGTATTTCAAAGTTCAAACTGTGCCCAAGTCAATTGATGAAAATTTGAGTAAGCGCGTTAAGAAAGCCGTGAGAATGATGGATAAAAATGACGTGGCCATCGGTGATGATTCTGATAATATTGAGGAAACGCTGGAAAATATTAAAAAAAATGCAGGAAAGAAGTCGCGGAAAACGACGAGAAAAAAAAAGAAAGATGAGTTAAATGATGATAATAAAGGTGATGACGAACAGGAAAAAAATGAGGTAGATAAATTTAATAAGGATTTACCGACAATCATAATGAAAGATGGGAAAAATACTGAAGAATACATTCCGCAGCGAGAAAAAGAGAGAGCAGCAGCACTGCAAAAAAAATTACAAGCAATTGAAATATTCAAAAAATCGCGAAAATGCCCTGGAAAATCCGGCAAAAAAAGTGTCCGACCCGCACGAAAAATTGTACAAAAAGAAGCACAACTTTCAGAGAGTAGTAGTGATACAAATTAAGTAGCTTTAGATATATTATTGTTTTACAAATATTTACTACTATTATTTATTGATATTAGAATCACAAGCAATCTATTTGTATTTTTTATTATAAAATAAATAAACAATAAACATCAAATAAATTAAGGGTCGTTCATTAAAAGAGAAATTGTTTCGACAGAAAAATTAAAACTAGTTAAAAAAATTGAAACTAGCTTAATACTTCAGGTTCTTTGGTGTTCCATTAACATTATATAAACATTAAAAACCAGCAACTGCACCATATCGTCGATAATCGGCATTGGCTGTAATATTTAATGTATTAAACATTGATATCGCATTAACTGCACTTCCAAGACCTGCATAAAATGTGACATTGTGGCCAGTAGTTTTCAGATAATCCAGAATCGACGTAGAAAATTTGTTCTCTGCTTCAATTATCATCGGAAATAACTAAAACAACAAATATAAATTATTCTCAAACAATCAAAATGTCAATAAATAGAATAAATATAACTATTCACTATAACATCATACTTGATGATGAATTCTGCGTGCATCAAGTGCTTCTTTGATATCGTGACCGCTCCATAAATTAAGAATTGTAGCTAAAGCAACTGCAGTTGTAATTTTTGTTCCACCAGCAGCACCAATAATCAACTGAACCTTCCCCTCATCATCAACCTAAAATTCATCAACGGAATTAATATCGTTTATTGATTTATCGTCGAATAAATGTTTAACAAATACTCACGATAATAGTTGGTATCATTGAACTGAGTGGTCTCTTGCCCGGTGCAATATAATTAGCAGGTGAAGGAGGTAAATTAAAGCCATTGGTAATATTTGGTGAACTAAAGTCATCCATTTCATCATTGAATATTATCCCCGTTGATTGCGATCGTATCATGGCCCCTAAACTAAATATTTTCCTGTGTGATTATTTCATTGCAGAAAATATCAAAGTTAAATTTGCTTTGTGCTTAATGAATTACATTTGATTAATAGTCGACGTTGCAGACACAGCGGAGCCATCAGGTGCCAACACAGAAACATGAGCAGTTCCAGAATCATTAGGAGTATAAACAGTTGCGCCATAAAACATAGGATCATTACTTGTCCAATGGTCTCTAATTTTGTTACGAATTTCGTGAGCATACTCCTTCGAAGACAAATTCGCTATTAAATCATCTGTAATTTAATAATATTTATTACTTATTTAAATTAATTGATCAAAATCATTAAAATAATTCAATGTACCTAATTCGGGGGTTGGATTATCACCAAGTTCAGTGCGACGTCCATATGCCCACTTGAACGTTTCGATAATCCGTTGCCAAAACAGATTATCTTTCGTAGAAGGAATAAAATTCTCAAGGACATTCATCATAAAGGTTAAAAGAATTCCGCAACTAGGTAAATTTGGTGCATACATAGTAAAATTATTGGCCAACGTTGAAGTAATAGGCTTTTTCCATTCAACACTGCAATTGTAATAAATTTTCTTTGTGTAGTGTTATACAATTTAGCGATAAAAGTCAATTAACTTACCGGTAATTTCGTAGATCGTCCATTTCGATAATGCCACCAAAATCTTGAATTTCTTTTACTATCGCTTCTCCTATGGAACCATTATAAAATGCATCGATTCCAGAATCAGCTATTATTTTCAATGTCTCCATTAATTTTGGCCGTTTTATTTTATCTCCAATCTAAAAACATAATTAAAAAATTCATATAATTATCAATAAATGTTTAGATATTATTATAATATAATAAAAATAATCAGAATAATTACAGTCCATGTTGAATTAGTTTTTGGATCAATGAGAATTTCAGCAAGACTAGGTTCCGCTTGAATTTGTGGTAATTTCCTCTTTAGAACTTTAGCCAAATATGGATTCACCACAGTGCCATTCTCACATAGTTCTATTGTGGGTAAAAAAAGTTCTCGCCAAGGAAGTCTTCCATATTTTTGATGTGCTGCCCAATAACCTGCCAATTCTCCAGGCACTGCCACAGCTAATCCACCGTACAGTGAAAGACTAGCATTGCTACCAAACATATCTCTCGTTGCTTTTCCTGGTGCTGATTCACGAGCATTTAAAAATTCAGCTTTGCCACTTGCAGCATCCCAAATTGTCATGAAGAAACCACCACCCAGTCCCATGCTGTCATTGTAATTAAAATTAATAATACCAAGACATTTGAGAAAAATCATCGATTATGTACATGAAAGAATTGAACAAATTAATTAATTTTGTATTAAAAAAATATAAAAAAAATATACCTGTGAAGCGATGAAAGTCCTTCACATAAAAGAATTGCAATCGAAGCGTCTACAGCCGATCCATTTTTTAAAAGAATATCTTTTCCTATCACTGAACATTCTTCCCCGTGAGTAGATACTGCAGCCTATTTTGAAAACATTAAACTCAATATAAATGATTTTATTTGCATAGTATTTATATTTTATATTTCTCAATTTATGAAATTTATTTGTATAAACCTTGCTAAATACGCCTAATATCGAGGGACTAATGAATTCTGACTCTGAATTTTTTTGTACCATTTTTTGCACAATAACTAAAATAACAATCATCATAATGACCCCTATGACACCACTAACCACAACTTTCCGGCATAGTCTGAAAAAAAAAGAAATAAAATTATACAAGGAAAAATTCGATAATTGACAATTAGTATTTCCATAGAAAGGAAATATTAAATTACAACATTATGCTAGCGCCAGTTGTCATTATACAATTATTACGTCGCCGATTTCTTAGCAGGAATTTATGAAGAGTTAAAAAAAATAGGATACATTATTTTTCATTGCATATTTTTTTTTTCATAATTTGCACCAGGTAAATTGGCAATAAATTTATATAGAAATAATGAATGTTGTAAACAATGACCAGGTGTGGTGAAGCGTTAAAATGATACGTGTGTCATAATTTACAATACTCATTACAAAAAGTATCTAACGTAACAATCCTACGAGTCCGGGTACATTATTTATATGACAATTACATGGGTAAACATCGTTTCTATTTTTTTTCTTGTTACTCCGTTTCGCTTGTGGAACGCGGTAAATTGCGTTAGTATTAATTGTGATATTGAAGGTATGACCTTGCTCAAATAAAATAATTGACTTGCATACTTCAAGACCCAGCTATTGCATGAATAAAAATTATAAATTAAACGAATAAGTAAAAAAAAAACGGAAGTACGATATGATAATACACGTACTTTATGATAAGATATGCAAGTTCTAATTCTTTTTTATCTATATGTAACTTGAATAACAAAATATTCTCTCTCTTTATATTTTAACATTATCAAAGAAAATGTACAAAATTTGATCATGATTAAACTGAGATTGAATTAAAGTTATCAAATATTTTTGTTTTTTTTTT